>CATOZR010000093.1:5000-10056 GCA_954870605.1 Acer campestre
GGAAAATTCTTTCAAACGAAGTTTTTATGGCACGGCTTGGTAGAAGTGTGCACATTTTGGGCACCATGGGCTGATTTTGGCCTTGGCTTGGCAAGGCCTTGGTGGGGAAAAAAAAAAAATTTCTCGGAATTGGCTCAAATTTTGCATGATAGTCAATGACACTATTCTAAGCATCCATGCAAAAAATGGCACGGAAAATTCTTTCAAACGAAGTTTTTATGGCACGGCTTGGTAGAAGTGTGCACATTTTGGGCACCATGGGCTGATTTTGGCCTTGGCTAGGCAAGGCCTTGGTGGGGAAAAAAAAAAAAAAATTCTCGGAATTGGCTCAAATTTTGCATGATAGTCTATGACACTATTCTAGGCATCCATGCAAAAAATGGCACGGAAAATTCTTTCAAACGAAGTTTTTATGGCACGGCTTGGTAGAAGTGTGCACATTTTGGGCACCATGGGCTGATTTTGGCCTTGGCTTGGCAAGGCCTTGGTGGGGAAAAAAAAAAAATTTCTCGGAATTGGCTCAAATTTTGCATGATAGTCTATGACACTATTCTAAGCATCCATGCAAAAAATGGCACGGAAAATTCTTTCAAACGAAGTTTTTATGGCACGGCTTGGTAGAAGTGTGCACATTTTGGGCACCATGGGCTGATTTTGGCCTTGGCTAGGCAAGGCCTTGGTGGGGAAAAAAAAAAAAAAAAAATTCTCGGAATTGGCTCAAATTTTGCAAGATAGTCTATGACACTATTCTAGGCATCCATGCAAAAAATGGCACGGAAAAATCTTTCAAACGAAGTTTTTATAGGGTCGGGTGACCGCTCAAGCATAGGGTGTGTTCCCTCCCACCACTCCTGAAAGTGCTTTAAAACCTCTTTAGGGGGGGAGGTGTAAGGTCAGTCCGGTGGGCCCCACAAAATAGTGATGCCATGGGGTGCCCCCCTCACCCCAGCCACTCCTTGGTGCCTTGGCGTGTGCAAATAGCACACGTTGGTGCCTCGGCATGGGCATGCCTTGTGCTCGATTTTAGCCTTGGCCGTGCAACGTTGGCCTTCGGGGGCAAAAAAAAAAAAATTCTCAGAATTGGCTCAAATTTTGCATGGTGGTTTGTGGCCTCATTCTAAGCATTCTTGGAAAAAATCGTGGCCAAATTCTTTAAAATGAAGGTTTTATAGGCTTGGGTGACCGCTCAAGCATAAGGTGTGTTCCCTCCAAACACTCCTGAAAGTGCTTTAAAACCTCTTTAGGGGGGGAGGTGTAAGGTCAGTCCGGTGGGCCCCACAAAAGAGTGATGCCATGGGGTGCCCCCCTCACCCCAGCCACTCCTTGGTGCCTTGGCGTGTGCAAATAGCACACGTTGGTGCCTCGGCGTGGGCACGCCTTGTGCTCGATTTTAGCCTTGGCCGTGCAACGTTGGCCTTCGGGGGCAAAAAAAAAAAAATTCTCAGAATTGGCTCAAATTTTGCATGGTGGTTTGTGGCCTCATTCTAAGCATTCTTGGAAAAAATCGTGGCCAAATTCTTTAAAATGAAGGTTTTATAGGCTTGGGTGACCGCTCAAGCATAAGGTGTGTTCCCTCCAAACACTCCTGCAACTGCTTTAAAACCTCTTTAGGGGGGAGGTGTTGGTTGAGAAAAGAGGTGCCCCGGTGCCTATGCTTGGGTTCCCCCCCATCCATCGAGGAGGATGGGTGAGGCATAGGCACACCCCGGTCGGCGGATCGATGAAAGGTTGTGGGTTTTGCGACGGTCGGAAACTTTCATCGATCCGCCGGCCACGGCCTGTGGGAAAGGAGTGCTCTGTTCGATCTTTCTCGAGAGGAGAGGGACGGTTCAACTCGGATTTTGGTCTTTCCAACGTACTTCACAGAAACGTGAGCATGGCTTCGGCTGTGGGATCGGAGTAATGAGGATACCGCGGTCGGGTCAGGAAATGAGTTTTTTAACCTCTCGTTGGAGATCGGCACCGTCACTAATTTCCCATCTGGCCGTTGGTGGAGATTAATCAATAATCTCCACCATGTCCCGTCGGAAAAATTTTTCAAATCCGTCGCAAATTTTTTCAAATGTTTTCACTTGGTCAAGTGGGCTTGTAGTGCTGTGTTCTATCTTTCTCGAGAGGAGAGGGACGGTTGAACCTCGGATTTTGGTCTTTCCAACGTACTTCACAGAAACGTGAGCATGGCTTCGGCTGTGGGATCGGAGTAATGAGGTACCGCGGTCGGGTCAGGAAATGGGTTTTTAACCTCTCGTCTGAGATAGGCACTGTCAGTACTTTCTCACTTGGCCGTTGTCATGTCCCGTCGCAAATTTTTTCAAATGTTTTCACTTGGTCAAGTGGGCTTGTAGTGCTGTGTTCTATCTTTCTCGAGAGGAGAGGGACGGTTGAACCTCGGATTTTGGTCTTTCCAACGTACTTCACAGAAACGTGAGCATGGCTTCGGCTGTGGGATCGGAGTAATGAGGTGCCGCGGTCGGGTCAGGAAATGGGTTTTTAACCTCTCGTCTGAGATAGGCACTGTCAGTACTTTCTCACTTGGCCGTTGTCATGTCCCGTCGCAAATTTTTTCAAATGTTTTCACTTGGTCAAGTGGGCTTGTAGTGCTGTGTTCTATCTTTCTCGAGAGGAGAGGGACGGTTGAACCTCGGATTTTGGTCTTTCCAACGTACTTCACAGAAACGTGAGCATGGCTTCGGCTGTGGGATCGGAGTAATGAGGTACCGCGGTCGGGTCAGGAAATGGGTTTTTAACCTCTCGTCTGAGATAGGCACTGTCAGTACTTTCTCACTTGGCCGTTGTCATGTCCCGTCGCAATGTTTTTCAAATGTTTTCACTTGGTCAAGTGGGCTTGTAGTGCTGTGTTCTATCTTTCTCGAGAGGAGAGGGACGGTTGAACCTCGGATTTTGGTCTTTCCAACGTACTTCACAGAAACGTGAGCATGGCTTCGGCTGTGGGATCGGAGTAATGAGGTACCGCGGTCGGGTCAGGAAATGGGTTTTTAACCTCTCGTCTGAGATAGGCACTGTCAGTACTTTCTCACTTGGCCGTTGTCATGTCCCGTCGCAATGTTTTTCAAATGTTTTCACTTGGTCAAGTGGGCTTGTAGTGCTGTGTTCTATCTTTCTCGAGAGGAGAGGGACGGTTGAACCTCGGATTTTGGTCTTTCCAACGTACTTCACAGAAACGTGAGCATGGCTTCGGCTGTGGATCGGAGTAATGAGGTGCCGCGGTCGGGTCAGGAAATGGGTTTTTAACCTCTCGTCTGAGATAGGCACTGTCAGTACTTTCTCACTTGGCCGTTGTCATGTCCCGTCGCAATGTTTTTCAAATGTTTTCACTTGGTCAAGTGGGCTTGTAGTGCTGTGTTCTATCTTTCTCGAGAGGAGAGGGACGGTTGAACCTCGGATTTTGGTCTTTCCAACGTACTTCACAGAAACGTGAGCATGGCTTCGGCTGTGGGATCGGAGTAATGAGGTGCCGCGGTCGGGTCAGGAAATGGGTTTTTAACCTCTCGTCTGAGATAGGCACTGTCAGTACTTTCTCACTTGGCCGTTGTCATGTCCCGTCGCAAATTTTTTCAAATGTTTTCACTTGGTCAAGTGGGCTTGTAGTGCTGTGTTCTATCTTTCTCGAGAGGAGAGGGACGGTTGAACCTCGGATTTTGGTCTTTCCAACGTACTTCACAGAAACGTGAGCATGGCTTCGGCTGTGGGATCGGAGTAATGAGGTACCGCGGTCGGGTCAGGAAATGGGTTTTTAACCTCTCGTCTGAGATAGGCACTGTCAGTACTTTCTCACTTGGCCGTTGTCATGTCCCGTCGCAATGTTTTTCAAATGTTTTCACTTGGTCAAGTGGGCTTGTAGTGCTGTGTTCTATCTTTCTCGAGAGGAGAGGGACGGTTGAACCTCGGATTTTGGTCTTTCCAACGTACTTCACAGAAACGTGAGCATGGCTTCGGCTGTGGGATCGGAGTAATGAGGTACCGCGGTCGGGTCAGGAAATGGGTTTTTAACCTCTCGTCTGAGATAGGCACTGTCAGTACTTTCTCACTTGGCCGTTGTCATGTCCCGTCGCAATGTTTTTCAAATGTTTTCACTTGGTCAAGTGGGCTTGTAGTGCTGTGTTCTATCTTTCTCGAGAGGAGAGGGACGGTTGAACCTCGGATTTTGGTCTTTCCAACGTACTTCACAGAAACGTGAGCATGGCTTCGGCTGTGGGATCGGAGTAATGAGGTGCCGCGGTCGGGTCAGGAAATGGGTTTTTAACCTCTCGTCTGAGATAGGCACTGTCAGTACTTTCTCACTTGGCCGTTGTCATGTCCCGTCGCAATGTTTTTCAAATGTTTTCACTTGGTCAAGTGGGCTTGTAGTGCTGTGTTCTATCTTTCTCGAGAGGAGAGGGACGGTTGAACCTCGGATTTTGGTCTTTCCAACGTACTTCACAGAAACGTGAGCATGGCTTCGGCTGTGGGATCGGAGTAATGAGGTGCCGCGGTCGGGTCAGGAAATGGGTTTTTAACCTCTCGTCTGAGATAGGCACTGTCAGTACTTTCTCACTTGGCCGTTGTCATGTCCCGTCGCAAATTTTTTCAAATGTTTTCACTTGGTCAAGTGGGCTTGTAGTGCTGTGTTCTATCTTTCTCGAGAGGAGAGGGACGGTTGAACCTCGGATTTTGGTCTTTCCAACGTACTTCACAGAAACGTGAGCATGGCTTCGGCTGTGGGATCGGAGTAATGAGGTACCGCGGTCGGGTCAGGAAATGGGTTTTTAACCTCTCGTCTGAGATAGGCACTGTCAGTACTTTCTCACTTGGCCGTTGTCATGTCCCGTCGCAATGTTTTTCAAATGTTTTCACTTGGTCAAGTGGGCTTGTAGTGCTGTGTTCTATCTTTCTCGAGAGGAGAGGGACGGTTGAACCTCGGATTTTGGTCTTTCCAACGTACTTCACAGAAACGTGAGCATGGCTTCGGCTGTGGGATCGGAGTAATGAGGTACCGCGGTCGGGTCAGGAAATGGGTTTTTAACCTCTCGTCTGAGATAGGCACTGTCAGTACTTT
>CATOZR010000095.1:0-19904 GCA_954870605.1 Acer campestre
CTTTGAATTTAAATGCTACATCATAATAGAGTTATCTTTTTTTCTACTTTTAAATATTATTAATTTTTTTTATTTCTATTTTCCTATTTATTGATTAATCAAATTAAACAATTTGATCAATATTAATTAGATAATATCAAGTGTTGCAACTCTATATCTTCATTCATGTATATTATATTTTTTAATAGTATTAATATGTATTTAATCGAAGTTAAATGAAAGGTTATCTTATTTATCTATTGAACTCCTTCTAATTAATGACCCACTTATTTAATTGTATGATAGTATTAATGATCCACCTAAATAATAGAAGTAAAATGAAAGGTCTCTATATTTTATATATACATCGAACCCTCTCTATTTATTTTCCTTTTTGTTGTATTAATGATTAAGAATATATATATATATATATATATATTTTGAAAAATGGTGGAGAATTTCTTACTCATGTCTGGTTTCTGGCCACAGTTCTATTCGAATTCACTCACAAAGATTTTACACCGCACCCATCAGCTGCTCCAAAATTATTCAAATCGGTGATGCCCCTTCTTAAAAGGTAACAATATTAAACTAAGCTAGCGTTCTCTCTCTTTTTCTTTTTTCTTTTTAAAATTAAATCCCCATAAAAGGCCAAAAGCCGAGAACAACGCAACAAAACACACAGAAACCACAAACAAGGAAACAAAGGTCTGCGACAAGGGCAAAAACAACCCCTGTCGCCAAGCTTTGAAACCCAGGAAGCCCAACAGAAACCCCACAGACCCGACCTAAAAGGAGTTCCAAATCACCATATTTGTTCCCTCACAAACCCCCTTCTTAGCCCACGAATTAGCCAACGAATTGGTGTCCCTGGAAATGTAGATCACAGAAGCTTGACTCATTTTAGATAAGTTACATCTGGTGTCGAACAGAAGTTGCACAAGATCATCCCTGTCAAGACTACTTCCTTTTAACCATTCCACCACCTCTTTAGAATCACTGCAAAAAGCGATAGTTTGTCAATTGTATCCGGATTCGATATGCAAAGATCAACAGCTTTAGCGATGGCTAAAAACTCAGCCATAGTAGCATCCCGAGCCTCCACATTCACAGAAAAAGAACAAAGAATTCTCCTAAAATGATCAATAAGAACACCCCCAATCCCCGCCTGACCCAAAACGTTATTCCACGCTCCATCAACATAGAACAACAGAGTGTCCCTATCCGCAGTTCTCCTACTCTGTAAGTGACATTGACATATATATATATATATATATATGTTTATGGGTTTGAAGTTTGATATCACATTTTTTAATTTTCTCATGTCTATTTTGCAGGTATTTTCTAATACTTTCTTCAGGGGAGTGGGTGACAAGAGCGAGGTAAAGTATCGATAATGGAATTCATATATCTGTATGTATTACTTAATCAATTAGTTATTAACTTATTATGTAAATCATTGAACCCTTTTTGTTTTTTTGTTTTTTTGTTTTTTTGTTTTTTTTTAATAATGACTAGAAATGTATGTATTTATGGGTTTGAAGTTTGAAATCAGATTGTTGAATTTTTATTAATTCACAGGTAATTTTTCAGTTCAGGAAATATATATTTCGAGGAGAATTTGAAGACTTGGATCATCAAAATGACGAACACCATCTTTTATTCTCCACAACTTTACAACTTTGGTAGATTTTTTTTCTGGAAAAAAATTATTAAAAATAGGTTTTGAAATACAATGGAGAAATATTTGGTGATCTTTTTTAATTTAATATTTTTCTTTTGTTTCGTGGATAATGAAATTCAAATGTTAACATAACTTAGATAACTGAAGGTAAAACTATATGTTCATTATGTTTAAATATGTTTGCATCAAAAAATTTGGTATAAACAACACAATATTTTGCAAACAATTTTTAATACAAAGCCCGTGCAACGCTCGGGTTGAAAAACTAGCATATATAAAAAATTAACAACATAACACATATTTTATCAATATTCTATATACATTGAAAAAGAAAGTGTTTTTTCTAATACAATACAACCTAATACCACCAAATATAATGTATTAGTTAATACGGTGTTTATTGTATTAGGCAATTAAAATGTACTAAAATAATACACTAAAATAATACACTATATTGTATTATTTTAGTACATTTTAATTACTTAATACAATACAATATGGCCAAACAAACGAGGCCTTAATGCTAAATTATAGTATTGGCACAATGATTTAGCATTGCATTGGAGATGTTCTAATTAAGCATCGGATTATAAACGCCGACTACCAACTGGCACTCATGACGTCTTTTCTTTTTCTTTTAGATGCATCATTACATGAAGCCTTTCCAAACCGCCTAAGCGGCCTGAATGGATACCATACCAAAATAAAAATATCCACAAAACCACTTAGGTCATCTCCAACCAGACTTCAATTTTTTTGAAGACTGAAAATGGAATATTCCATCTTCATAATTTTACTAGTCCAACCGTTCTTCATTTTACAATCTCTAAATAATAGACTATTAATATCTTACTTTATAAATAATATTTCAAACTTTCTTTGATAAAATTGTTTTCTCTACATTATCTTATTAGATAATAATTTACTCACTTTTTATACATCTAAAATTTTCTAATCTTTTTTATAATTTGTCACACCTAACTATTTTTACACGTAATGATTTTGATAAACAAAGATCATCTGCTAACATTATCCGTGGCAATTTCAATAATTCCGGGCAATTTCAAGGTGGGTCGTCGGGTAATTTTAGTAGTTTTGATAACTATGGTTGGAGTGGAGATGACTTATTGTAATACTAATGTTAACTGTTAAGTTTCAATATTATTTTTATTGGTTTTATTTTCATTTCAATGTACATTTTTTCCCATTGTAATATTTTAATTTAAGAATGTAAATGTTATTATTTGGTTTTATTGAATTATTATGATATATGTTAATTACATATAAAAATTGATGATTTGAAAACATTTGTTTTGAATTAAAATATCTATTAGTTCATTAATAAAAAAATTTAAATTAAAAAGTAATTAAAAGAGATAATTACCCTAGTGGCCATCAATTTGATGACATGTTATCAAAATAGCCACTAGATTGAGAATTGGTTTCAAAATGACTATCTTTGACGAAAAGTGTAACACAAATGGTCATTCCATCTAATTTCATCAAATTCCATCCAATGGGTGGCTTTTTGGTAAATAAGAGGATGACATTAATTTACTTAAGATGTTTTTGGGAAATCAATTTTTTCTTTTATTTTTTGAAACGAATAATTATATTTAGTGTGTATATATGTATAGCATATCTCATATATACAGTCTTTTTATTGTCAGTTCGTTCTGAGAGTACTTAAAATCGATAGATATACCGAAATATCCACCGATATATCCGTATTTTGGAGGGACCGATATCGAAACAGGCAAATATCTAATATCCTGCAGAATATCCGGCCGATTTCGAAATATCCGTTAAAATCTCCCGATATTCCCGAAATATCCCGAAATTCCCGAAATTTCATGAATTTTACCCCGAAAGTCCAGGGATATTTTGCATATTATTAAAATAATTTTTTTAATCCTAAACAATTAAATTATTGTTAAAATAATTTAGCTTGAAAATTATTTTAGAAGAAGCATTAACAAATTTATAAAAATTTTCAACATAATAGTCAATAGTAAAATTATTGAGGACTTGAAGTAAAATTGAATAAAGAACCAAAGAGTGGACATGTAAAATATGTAAAATTTTGTGAAAGCAATATGAAAAAAAAAAAAAAAAAATTGTTGGTGACTCAAATGTGTAAAACTAATTCCAAATAGTATTAAATATGTACCAATCAATTTATAAATATATAGAATTGATTTTTTTTGTAACTTTGTGCCGACATTCCAAATAAAAGAATCTCAAAATTATTTGTGTAAAACGTGTAAAAATAATCAAATTGTTTCTTTTGAGTTTTGAGTAGAGAATCTAAAGAAACTCAAATATTTTCATCAAAAAATAAAATAAAAAATAAATAAGAACATAATTATTTGGTATGGCCCGTATGGTAGAGAATCATAATGATAGAATTTTGAAAAATAGTATATTGGGGATAATTCGGATCTTCTAATACATAATGTCTATGCGCAATTAGACACTGAAGCTGCAGGAATTGCTAATTTTGGAAATAAGGTAAAAAGTTACAATTTACAACCAATTTTATAATTCCAGTATTATTAATTCTTTGCATGTGAGTATTATGTCATATACTCATATTAATATATATTATATACATATTGATCTCATGAATGTAGCTCACATACTTTAAGGATGGAAGGAAAAGTTTTGGTGAACGAGCAGCCATTGCAGCTAGAAGCAAAATGCAACCAGGTATATAACTTTTATTACAAAAATTTACATATTAATAATAAATAATAATATCATTGAAATAATATTCATACTTATAATACTTAATAATTTTTATTATAGCTGATTGGTGGGTAATGTATGGAAACTGTGCTCCATCATTGAGTGCAATAGCAGTTCGCATACTATCACAAACATCATCATCTTCTGCATGTGAAAGAAATTGGTCCACATTTGCTTTAATCCACACAAAACAAAGGAACCGCCTTGCCTATTTTAAGCTTGAACAACTTGTTTATTGTTATTATAATATGAAATTGAAACTTAGGGATATGGCAGCGGAAAAAGATAAAGTAAATGAAACTGATTTTATGGATCTACTTCAAGTAGCTGCTGAAGCAGGAGACGATAATGAAAATCCTATTTTTAACTGGCTTAGACCTGCCTCCTTGGATGATGACGAGGGAAATCCTGATTCACATATTGCTTCGCATGCTCGAGAAATGGGAATAAATGTTGAACAAGTGATTAGAGAAGAAGTTGGTATAGATCGTGGAGTTATTGTTACCAGCTCTTCTGATGACCAACATACCTCTGATGTAAATAGTGGAGGAAAAGATGATGGAGATGATGGGGATGGTAGGGATGAGGCAAGAGGTTAGGATTTTGGTGCAGGAGGTTGGAATGCTGGTGCAACAAGTTGGGATGTTCGTGCTGGAGGTTAGGATGTTGGTGCAACAGGTTGGAATGCTAGTGCTGCCGGTTGGGATGCTCATGCATGTAATTTTGATCAAACTCATGGTAGATAGCATGGAGGAACAAGTCAAAATGATGAAGATTCTTTGAATATGACTCTTTCCTCAATGAGTATAGACACAGAACATAGTTCTTTGGATGATTCGTAGACAATGTTAGGTTCTCATGTACCATATTATGGTAGTTATGGTGGCTACAATATATTTGATTATCCTTCTCCACAAATGTCATATGTAATACCTATGTATGCAGATCAACAATATCCACCAAGTTGGGTAAATCCAAACTACCCAATTCATGGATCAGTTGGAAGAGATCAAGCAGCATACGTGTGGCATATTAATAACTACATTGAAAACTATGTAAACACGTTTTCTTGGGAAATTTATTGTTCGAATCAAGATAGAAATGTATCTTATGTATTTGAACCAGCAAGTAATTCATTTTGGTTTTAAATTTCAGACACGCAATGTATTATTATGTATGAATTATGATTTATGATAGAATTTTAGAAGTGCGGAACTATTACTATATATATATATATTTTAATGATAATTTTGTTTATTAAATATTTAATCTCTTTATATTGTATATAATATTATAAAAGTGAAACAAAATATTATTCTATTAAATACTCAATTTTAAAAATTATATACAGACTCTATTTATGTTATAATTTATATTAAACTCATAACTATGCTAATTTATTATTGAAATATAATTCATTTGATGTATAATTACTTATTTAAGCTTGTCCTAAAATTTCACAAAAAAAAACTAACTTTAGATGTAAATATCCATCATTTTTTTAATTTTTGACAGAATATCCACCGATATCGATAATATCCCCGATATATCCGTAAATTTAGAAGCCCGGCATTGATGCCGATACCGATATTACGTTCCTTGGTTCTGACAATAAATATATCAGGATGAAGAATGTGGACCATAGATTATGGAGAAGTTTTGACAAGTGCACACACTTTAAGTCAAAGTATGTAAATCTAGTGGTCCACATTCTTTGTCCTGATATATTTATTGTTAAGATGAACTAATAATAGAAAATCTGCTTATATATATATATATTAAAGATATGTTTTGAGAAGATTAAGGCTACAAAATAAAAATAAAATCTAAAAAACAAAGAAGATACACGTGTATTGATCTAAACCATTTCTTTTGTATTTTGAAACGAATACTTATATTTAGTATGTGTAATTATATATATATATATATATACATGTATTGATCTAAATCATTTCTTTTGTATTTTGAAATGAATAATTATATTTAGAATGTGAATATATATATATATATTTACAAATACTAAATATAATTATTTGTTTCAAAAAACAAAAGAAAAAATTGATTTTCAAAAAACATCTAAAATAAATTAATGTCATCCCCTTATTTACCAAAATACCACTTATTAAAAAAAAATGATTTCCAAAAAACATCTAAAATAAGTTATTGTCATCTACTTATTTACTAAAATGCCACTCATTGGATGGAATGGTCATTAGTGTCACATTTTTCGTCAAAAATGACTATTTTGAAACTAATTCCTAATTTAGTAGCCATTTTGATAGTGTATCATCAAATTAATGGCCACCGGGTAATTATCTCTTTTGATAAATCAAAATATGGAACTAATCTACTTATAAAATACAGAAGTAAATCCAACTAAATCTACATTTATGACTCAAATTTAAAAAATCTAATTACAAGATACCAATTATAAAAGTCATTAATAATAAGGTGAGAAAATTACATTGGTGGCCACCACTTTTAGGCAAAAATACCATTTTAGTAAACACTTTTACCCAACGCACCAAAATTACCACTTTTAGCAGACATATCATTAACGGTGGTCATTTTATCAAATTTCTGTTCAAATTCTAACGGAAATGCTGATGTGGCAAACCGAATGTTAAATAAAGATTATTAAATTAAATAAAAAAAACAATTAAAATACAACATTAATGGTGGAGAACAAATTTTTGTTTTAAAAAAAAATAAGATTATTAAAAACCAAAGGGAACCAAGAATGTTAATATCAGTAAAAAAAAAAATAAAAAAAAAAAATCCCCATCATCTTCTCCAACTCACTCACACGACCACCACCATCATCTTCTCCAACTTCATACCACCACCATCATCTTCTCCAACTCACCAAAAAAAAAAATGATTATTAAAAACCAAAGGGAACCAAGAATATTAATATCAATAAAAAAAGAAATCCCCATCATCTTCTCCAACTCACTCACATGACCACCACCATCATCTTCTCCAAATCCATACCACCACTATCATCTTCTCCAACTCACTCACACGACAATATCAGTAAAAAAAGAAATTCATACCACCACCATCATCTTCTCCAACTCAAACACAAACCCTAACCTTAGCCACCGCCGCCGCCGACACCACCACCCAAACACCATACCCTAGCCCATTGAAATCACCATAACCACTACCTCTATCTCAAACTCTCTCTCGATCGATCGATCCTATTATTTTTTTTTAGATCATCAAATATTCTTGATTTTGTGTGTGGAATCTGATTAAAGTTGATTTATATATTGATAAAGAAAAGGTGTTTCATTTATTATTATTATTTTTTTGATTGGGGATAATCAGTGTTTGATGATGAAGATGAAGAGATGTGGGGGGAGTGGGTCTGAATCATCTAATGGTGGTGGTGTCGTGGTGGTCTGAGATAGTCTGGTGGTGGGTTTGATACTTTGATCTGGGTAGTGGGTTTCGACGACGGCAACCGTGGATTTTTTTTTTCTGGTATTGATTTTGTGGAACTGAGTTTTCTGGGTTTGGTCTGGTAAAGAAGAAGAAGAACTGATGAAGAAGAACTTTTTTTTTTTTAATGTTTAATTGTTTTTTTTATTTAATTTCATAATCTTTATTGTATTTTAATTGTTTTTTATTTAATTTAATAATCTTTATTTAACACTCTGTTTGCCACATCAGTATTTCCGTTAGAATTTGGACGGAAAGTTGGTAAAATGGTTATCGTTAACAATATGTATGTCAAAAGTGGCTATTTTGGTGTGTTGGTTAAAAGTGGTTATTAAACTGGTATTTTTACCTAAAAGTGGTGGCCACCAATGCAATTTACTCTAATAAGGTTATGATTGTCTGCAGCCATGTTTTATATTTACTGTACACTACAACCAATCGTTAGTGTCAAATGGACCAACCAAACACATATGTATGAGCTAAAAATAATAAACAATAAATTCTTAAAATAAATCAAATTGTTATAAATTAAATTAAAATAACAATAGATAATACAGTAGAAATAATTAAGATGAAGAAAACGAGAGAGTAATTTGCATGAGATAAAAATAAGAGAATAAAGACGTGAGATAAATGAATAGGGAGGAGAATTGTTACTTGCTTCAGTGTTTGTATTGATATGAGGATCCAAAATATTACACATGAATTGGACTTATATTTATAGAACAAGAGATCCAATTACTAAAAAACATATATTGCAATGATTCAACATACATGAAGATAAAGTAAGTGGAGCTTGCACGTGGATTGACTTCTTCAATAAGCCAACTTGCTGCACGTGTTGTGTTAATACTGGTAATCAATTAAAGACTCATCAGCATCAGAATTCCACCAATAACAGAATTGGTGACTCAGCTTTGCTTAGTCAGCAAATTCTGTTTTGATAAGTCAAAGTTAGTTAGATGGTGTGAATTGTGTGAGCTTGTGATACAATCCTTACCGTTGATTGTTTGTGATTGTAATAGACTCTCAATGGTCTGATGAGAATACAGAGCAGCCTATAAATAGGCACTCTCTCTTTGTAACAAATTCAATGAATCTAGACACACGAAATATAATTGACAGAAAATATTTTCTCTCTTCTTCTTTGTATTTTCTCTTATTTTATGAGCTGCACTTGCAGTTGGTTGGCATTCTAGTTCTTTGGTGTGACAATATGAGTGCCAAATCTTTGGCTCACAATCCTGTTTTCCACTCACGAACAAAGCACATCGAAATTGATCTTCATTTTCTTCGTGACTTGGCCTCATCTGGAAAGTTGGACATCAGGTATGTTCCAACTGAGTCTCAAACAGCTGACATCTTCACCAAAGCTCTTCCTATTACAAGGTTTCAGCTTCTTTCTTCCAAGCTTGTCACTGATCGAAATCAGGTCTGCTTGAGGGGGAGTTCTGACGCTGAGCAGCCTATTGATCACTTCTCCAAAACCAGGTTCAAATTATCTGATCTTCATCAGCACAATTTGAGGGGGAGTGTTAATACTGGTAATCAATTAAAGACTCATCAGCATCAGAATTCCACCAATAACAGAATTGGTGACTCAGCTTTGCTTAGTCAGCAAATTCTGTTTTGATAAGTCAAAGTTAGTTAGATGGTGTGAATTGTGTGAGCTTGTGATACAATCCTTACCGTTGATTGTTTGTGATTGTAATAGACTCTCAATGGTTTGATGAGAATACAGAGCAGCCTATAAATAGGCACTCTCTCTTTGTAACAAATTCAATGAATCTAGACACACGAAATACAATTGACAGAAAATATTTTCTCTCTTCTTCTTTGTATTTTCTCTTCTTCTCTGAGCAAATATTGCTCTTTGATTCTAGATTTACATTCACATGGTATCAGAGCTGTGAAGATCGAAGGCCATGGATTCCGCTGCTGATTCTCATCTTCACAACCTCCTATCATAAGAATCAGAGTCACCGTCTCTTTCAAAGAAACAAAGAGAAGCTCGTTCTCAACTCATCTCCAAAAATCTCAATTTCAGTTTACCTATCAAATTGGATCAGAATAACTTCATATACTGGAAAGCTCAAATGCTACCAGTTGTGAGAACGTTTGATCTAGAAGATTTTTTGCTCGGTGCTACTAAGAGTCCACAAAAGTTTGTTGAAGTTCAAGATGACGAAACAGGTGAAACAATCGTCGCTATCAATGATGATTTTCTCAATTGGAAGAAGATTGATCAACTCTTAGTTGGTTGGATCTTTTCCACACTCAGTGAATCAATCTTAGGCCAAGTGACTCACTGTGTCACTGCGAACGAAGTCTGGAGAAGTATCACTAGGCTATTCTCTCAACAATCTATGGCTCGCACAATGCATCTGAGGAGCAAACTTCAAACCTTGAAGAAAGGCTCGCTAAGCATCACCGAGTATATTGTCAAGATGAAAGGCTTAGCTGACTCTCTGATAGCTGCAGGTCAGGTAATTACAGAATATGACTTAGTGTCCTATATTCTGTGTGGTGTTGGACAGGAGTTTGATCCAGTAGTAGTCACAATTACTGCTAAACAAGGAGAGATTTCATTACAAGAGGCTCAATTTCTTCTCATGAGTTTTGAATCAAGATTGGAGCAGTTTGCTAGTGCTTCAATTCTACCTAATGCCTCAGCCAATGTACACGTCAAAACCTCTCAAGGAGACTTTAACAATGGCCAAAGAGGAGGTCAATTTTGTGGAAGAGCTAGAGGCAGAGGTCGTTACAGAGGAGGAGGTGGCAGGACTAACAATTCAAGGCCTATTTGTCAAGTATGTGGAAAGATCGGACATGCTGCAAATATCTGTTATCATCGGTTTGATCAGACCTGTAATGTTACCAGGCCATCTCCACCACAAGGGAACATTGCACAGCAAGCTGAATATTCTCATGATAATCAGTATCAGATTCGCAGCAATAGTCTACATGCCATGACTGCTTCACCTGCTGCTGTTGCTGACCAAAGCTGGTACATCGACAGTGGAGCAACAAATCACATAACCCCTGACTTCAACAACCTCTCCATCAACAATGAATATAGAGGTAAAACTCGACTGGCAGTTGGTAATGGCCAGACTCTTTTTATCTCACATATTGGTCAACTAAATTTGCAATATAAATCCAATGCTTCATGTCGTATTCTGCTCACTGAAATATTAGTTGTGCCTGAGATAACAAAGAAATTGTTGAGTATTTCTCAACTAATTAAAGATAATGACATTATTGTTGAGTTTAACTCTCAATTTTGCTTTATCAAGGACAAAGCAACGAGGAAAATGTTGCTACAAGGGATTCTTAAAGATGGCTTGTACCAAGTCGTCTTCTCAGGTGCTGATTGGAAATGTTTGTCCAGTGTTAGCTGTAGAGATTCGAAATGGTCATCTATATGTCCTATTTCTGCTTTTAATTCAATAAAACAGTGTAGGAGACTGTCTAGTGTTGATCATGTGATCACTGATGTTAAAGCTCCTCAATGTAATTCTTTTGCTTTAACCTCTGAATTTCCTGTATCTCATGTAGAAAACTGTGTAAAAATCTGGCACAATAAGCTAGGCCATCCTAGCTCTCGTATTTTGTCTTTAGTTCTGAGTAAGATGCAAATAAAGGTTCCTATCTCTCAATTAAATGCATTCTGTGATGCTTGTAAAATGGCCAAGGCAAAACAGCTCCCTTATAGAGATTCTTTAACTGGTTACAATAAACCTTTGGAGCTGATATGTGCTGATGTGTGGGGTCCTTCACCTTTACCTTCTACTCAAGGTTATAGGTATTATGTTAGTTTTGTAGATGCCTTTTCTAGGTATTGTTGGATTTTTCCTATGGCTCTTAAATCTCAGGTTAGGTCCATATTTGCTAACTTTCATAGGATGGTTGAGAGACAATTTTCCACTAAGTTAAAATGCCTACAGAGTGACAATGGTGGTGAGTTTTTAGCTTTGAAATCATATCTTGTGGAACATGGTATAATACATAGGTTCTCATGTCCACATACGCCACAACAAAATGGGATAGTGGAAAGGAAACATAGGAATATTGTTGAGGTTGGCCTTTCCATTCTTGCTCAAGCACATTTTCCCTTATCTTTTTGGTAGGAATCTTTTCACACAGCTGCTCACTTGACAAACAGGCATCCTTCGTCAGTTCTGAAATTTGTTTCACCTTTCTCTGTCCTTTTTAAAGCTCCTCATATATATATTCTGATCTCAAGGCATTTGGGTGCACCTGTTTTCCTCATCTAAGACCGTATAACACACATAAGTTTCAGCTGAAATCTCAGAAATGTGTATTTGTTGGCTATTGTGATTATTTTAAAGGGTATAAATGTCTTCATCCTAGTGGTAGGGTCTATGTGTCTAGGGATGTTGTTTTCAATGAAGAGGAGTTTCCTTACTCTACACTCTTTCCTGACAAGTCATGCCACTTTGAACCATTATCTAGCTTTCCTATATCTGTTATATCTAAGGGTGTTGCTACTTTAAACAAGTGCACAGGACCTGTTTTCAAGACTATTCCACTCACTACAAAAGTTGTGCCCACCCCTACCACTGTCTCTGTACAACAACCAGCTATACCTACCCAATCTATCATCTCCTCACCCCCTGTTCCTCTCCAAAATAATCTGCAGCAGTATTCTTTACCCACAAACAACAATCACAAGATGGTTACTAGAGCCAAAAGTGGTATTGTTAAACCAAGACTCTATAGTGCTTCTACCATCAATGAAAGTGTGCCAACATGTGTTTCTAAGGCTCTACAGATTCCAGCATGGAAGGATGCCATGCAAGCGGAATTTGATGCTCTCCAAAGATCAAATACTTGGTCTTTAGTGCCTGCTAGGGAAGACATGAATGTGGTGGGTTGTAAGTGGATTTTCAGAGTGAAATTCAAAGCTGATGGATCGGTTGATAGGTACAAAGCAAGGGTTGTAGCAAAAGGTTTCACACAAACCCCTGAATTAGACTTTTATGAGACTTTTAGTCCAGTTGTGAAGAGTTCAACAATAAGGGTAGTGATTAGCTTGGCTGTGACAAACAAATGGGACATTCAGCAGCTCGATATTAACAATGCGTTCCTAAATTGTGACCTTCATGAGTCTGTTTTCATGGCCCAACCGGAAGGGTTTGTTAGTTCTACCTTTCCTTCATATGTGTGCAAGCTTCATAAGTCCCTCTATGGGTTAAAACAGGCTCCTAGGGCATGGTATGCAAAATTGAGGGCTGCTCTCATTCAATGGGGATTTCAGAATTCACAGGCTGATCCCTCCTTATTTTACTACAGGAATGGGGCTGTTTTCATGATGCTCTTAGTGTATGTTGATGATATTTTGGTAACAGGTAGTGACAGTGGTGTTGTGTCTAAGGTTATCAAAGATCTGAATTTGTGTTTTTCACTAAAGTCACTTGGCTCACTTCAGTTTTTTCTGGGTTTTGAGGCTGTTAGAGGGCCTGGTGGACTGTCCTTGACTCAGACTAAGTATGCTAGGGACTTACTTATACGAACCAAGATGATAGATGCAAAATCTACCCCAACACCTATAGTTTCTGGCAGCAGATTGTCCTCTCAAGATGGTGAGATTTTTTCTGATCCAACACTATACAGGAGTACCATTGGAGCTCTACAGTACTTGACCTTGACTAGGCCTGACATTTCTTTTGCTGTCAATAAGCTGAGTCAATTTCTGTCTTCTCCTACAACCTCACATTGGCTTGCAGTCAAGAGACTCTTGCGTTATATCAAAGGCTCTTTGACACAGGGTCTTGTGTTTCATCCTAGTTCACAGCTCAACTTGGAATGTTTTGCGGATGCCGATTGGGCTGGTAGTGTTGATGACAGGAAGTCCACAGGAGGTTATTGTCTCTATTTGGGAGGTAATCTGATCAGCTGGTCTTCAAAGAAGCAACGTGTGGTTGCTAGATCAAGTACAGAGGCGGAATATCGTTCTCTTGCTTCAGCTGCAACAGATATTCTATGGCTGCAATCCTTATTTTCTGAGCTGCACTTGCAGTTGGTTGGCATTCCAGTTCTTTGGTGTGACAATATGAGTGCCAAATCTTTGGCTCACAATCCTGTTTTCCACTCACGAACAAAGCACATCGAAATTGATCTTCATTTTCTTCGTGACTTGGCCTCATCTGGAAAGTTGGACATCAGGTATGTTCCAACTGAGTCTCAAACAGCTGACATCTTCACCAAAGCTCTTCCTATTACAAGGTTTCAGCTTCTTTCTTCCAAGCTTGTCACTGATCGAAATCAGGTCTGCTTGAGGGGGAGTTCTGACGCTGAACAGCCTATTGATCACTTCTCCAAAACCAGGTTCAAATTATCTGATCTTCATCAGCACAATTTGAGGGGGAGTGTTAATACTGGTAATCAATTAAAGACTCATCAGCATCAGAATTCCACCAATAACAGAATTGGTGACTCAGCTTTGCTTAGTCAGCAAATTCTGTTTTGATAAGTCAAAGTTAGTTAGATGGTGTGAATTGTGTGAGCTTGTGATACAATCCTTACCGTTGATTGTTTGTGATTGTAATAGACTCTCAATGGTCTGATGAGAATACAGAGCAGCCTATAAATAGGCACTCTCTCTTTGTAACAAATTCAATGAATCTAGACACACGAAATACAATTGACATAAAATATTTTCTCTCTTCTTCTTTGTATTTTCTCTTCTTCTCTAAGCAAATATTGCTCTTTGATTCTAGATTTACATTCACATGTTGTAACACAAATCACTTTGTATATGACTTGTTCTAAGTAGTGTTTGATACATTTTTCATATTTGATTATATATATAAGAAATTGATATCCCACGTACGATAGACCAATTTTATTAAAAACTGATTCATTATTATGATTAAATATAATAATTTTTTATGAATCATATTAATATGAATAATATGAATAAATATATAATGTATTATCACTTTAAAATAGCACTCTAACCCAGAAGTTCTTTAATTGTGTAAATGTGAAAGACATACCAGTAGGCTAACATCCTCTTATCTTAACCTAAAACTTGAAAGGTTATACAAATATACTTAGGATATTGGCTTTTTAACATGAACCGTATTTACGTTAATCTCAAAATATTCTTATTTAAT
Organism: Acer campestre; assembly: GCA_954870605.1. Classification (NCBI taxonomy): domain Eukaryota; kingdom Viridiplantae; phylum Streptophyta; class Magnoliopsida; order Sapindales; family Sapindaceae; genus Acer; species Acer campestre. The sequence goes on from CATOZR010000095.1 coordinate 15,001, forward strand.
TGTTGTCATTAAGTTTACTATATTGGTTTTTTAATTTGAACGGTAATTACGTTAATCTCAAAATATACTTATTTAATTGTTGTCATTAAGTTTACTTTATTATAAAATTAAACTGAATTAGCTTGTAGACTTTATACGCTTCGATATAATGGTGTTTTATCATTCCTTATGACAGATCATCGCGGTTGAATGATTAATTCCAAATTGAATTTTATGGTACAAAATCAGTAAAGGATCATTCTCCATACAAAGCAATCATGATATTAAGTTTTAAAATTACAATAAATTATATCTTGGTGACCACTGTTTTTCACATCTCTCCTTAGCTCTTTGATATTTTCTCTCTCTATCTTCCCCTTTTATTTATTTATTTATTTATATTATATAATAGTATTTGCATAGATAGATGAACCTTCTCCACTTATATATATCACAGTGATATACATGCTCCTTTAAGTTTTGTATCATGAATCATAAGTGTGATCAATGCAGAAGCCTCACTGTCAAACTCATCCACAATATGGACTCCATCATCAGAAACCGCGGCACAAGTAACCTCACTTCTCCTTAATTTCTTAAGAACAGAACTACCAAACTCATCCTCCACAATCTCTTTTCGTTTCCCACAAACCTTCTCTGGAATCCCTAAATCCCCAATTCCAGTTGAATTGAATTTTCGATCACCATATTTACGACGCCCGACCCGTTTAAAAACCGGCCTAAAATTCCTACCCTTATCCAAGTGAAGCCCACTAACTGTTGGCCCCAAAGCAGAAACACCACTAGGAAGAGGCTCACCTAATAGTTGGGCTTTAGTAACCTCCGAACCCGTTAAATGAGGCCCAGGCCCAACTTGATTTTCTGCCTGTCCAACTGGCACCAACCCACTTGAGTCCCCCTCCATTAACTCCTTATTAATGCTTTCATTAACTCCCTCCTCCATCTGCTGTGAATTTCCGATCAGCTCAGACCTTGAGCCATCCCCCACAGATGGGACATCTTCAGGTACCAGAGCCAACATACCTGCAGCCTTGTCATCCTGTTGTTGTAGTTCGGTTGGTTCAACTATCGAAATGCTACCCTCAGCCATGACTCCATCCTTGGAAGCATTAATTGTAGATATTATAGCCTCACCGTCACCGACTGTTGTTAATCCAGATATTATATTTCTTTTGGAAACGAAGGCTGATAATGTTAGGATGGAATTCTTACGTTTGAAACTAGGTTTTGTGGGTAAATTGGTGGTCATTTGCTCAGGGAAATCAGGTGGGTTATGTTTGCTGTGGAATGCAAAGGTCCAAGTTGTTCTTTTGAGTTTTTCTGTGGACCATATTGATGTCAAAGTGGATTCGTTTTGTGATAAATGGTGGAGGCTAACCGGTTTTTATGGAAATCCGGTTTCCAGTCAGAGGTTTCACTCCTGGACATTGCTTCGAAGAATTGCGGGTATGTCTTCTTTACCTTGGGTGTGCCTTGGTGACTTTAATGAAGTTTTGGAGGTTTCGGAGAAAAGGGGTGGGATTGCTAAAGATTGGAATCAGATTTCTGGGTTTAGAGAAGCTCTCGATGATACTGGGCTTGAAGATTTGGGTTTTGTGGGGCCCCAGTTTACATGGTGTAATCAGAGAGAGGGTGTTGATAGAATTGATGAACGGATCGATAGGTGTTTCGGTAATGTGGATTGGAAGCTGATTTTTCCCAATTTTTTGGTCACTCATCTTGACTTTTGGAGGTCGGATCACCGCCCAATTTTATTGGAATTCACTGATATTTCTGGGGTTGTGGGAGGTAGTCGTAAAAAGAGACGGTTTCATTTCGAGGAGTGTTGGGTGGATAATCCTGAGTGTAAGGAATTGATTTCTAATGTGTGGGTGGAGAGGCGTGGTTTTACTGCTGTTGATACTGTTATTGGTAATGTTAAAGAATGTGGCCTTAAGTTAGAGTCCTGGAATGTGCAGTGCAGGAGAAGATTGAATGAGGTGATTATTAATAAGAAGATGGAGTTACGTGCTGCATATAACGACACTGATTCATTCTCTTGGTCCAGAATTAGACAAATTGAGGCACAATTGGACTATGCTCTGGCGACAGAGGAGAGGTATTGGCGGCAGCGGTCGAGAGTTGAATGGTTGAAATGTGGGGACCGGAATACTCGGTTCTTTCACATGAAGGCCTCAGTTAGACGAACTCGGAATAATAATAAGGGGTTGTATGATAATAGTGGTAGTTGGCAGAGCTCCAAAGGAGGTATGGAATTTGTTATAAGTGATTATTTCAATACTTTGTTTCAGTCTAGTAGGCCTTCTTTTTCTGATATAGATGCTGTTTTGGATGGGATTATTCCCAAGATTTCTGGTTCGGTGGGGGATTTTCTTGATGCGGATTTTACGGAGGCTGAAGTTCGGACAGCTGTGTTTGATATGGGGGCGATGAAGGCGCCTAGTAGAGATGGTCTCCCAGCGGTTTTCTTCCAAAAATTCTGGGATACTGTGGGGGTTGGGGTTACTAAGGCTTGTCTTGGGTGGTTAAATGAGGGGAATTCTTTGGCTTTGATCAATGATACGCTTATTACTCTTATTCCAAAGAAAGCTGTGTCGGAGAATATTTCTGATTTCCGTCCAATCAGTCTGTGTAATGTGTTATACAAGATTGTGTCTAAGGCTATTTCCAACCGTTTCCGTCAGGTTTTAGATGATGTGATTTCAGAGTCACAGAGTGCGTTTATTCCTGGTCGGGTGATTTCTGATAATGTTTTGGTTAGTTTTGAATGTCTGCATAGGATTAAGAGGCAGCGGAGGAAGAAGGGTTCCATGGCCATTAAATTGGATATGTCCAAGGCTTTTGATAGGTGGAATGGGTTTTTGTGGGTCGAATGTTGGAGAAATTGGGTTTCTCAGATAAATGGATTAGTTTAGTTATGCGATGTGTGTCGTCTGTAAAATATTCTTTTGTTTTGAATGGTGATATTTGTGGTAACATCATTCCAACGCGTGGGTTGCGTCAAGGGGACCCCCTTTCGCCTTATCTTTTTATTATTTGTGCTGAGGGGTTCTCCAATTTAGTCCATCAAGCTGTTAGGTTGGGCAGTCTGCAGGGATTTCAATGTAGTCATAGTGGTCCGATTATTACTCATCTGCTGTTTGCAGATGACTGTCTCCTGTTCGCCAAGGCTACTGAAGCTAACTGTGTGATGATAAGAAACATTTTAGATGTTTATGCTTTAGCTTCCGGGCAGAAAATTAACTTCGAGAAGTCTGCACTATGCGTTAGTCCTTCTATGCTTTCCTATGAGGCTGCTCGGTTGGCAGCTATTGTTGGTGTTTCTGTGGTCGAATGCCACGAAAAATATTTGGGGTTGCCTTGTGTGTCTGGGAGAAAGAAACGTGAATTATTTTCTGTCATTACCAGCAGAATTTGGGATAAAATCAAGGGTTGGAGAGATAAATTTTTGTCCACCGGGGGGAAAGAAATTCTTATAGAGGTTGTTTTACAGGCTATTCCAACTTATACTATGAACTTGTTTCAGCTTCCGAAATGTCTTTTGAAAGAGGTTTATAGGTTGTGTGCTAGGTTCTGGTGGGGTAGTATTGGTACTACAAGGAAGATTCATTGGAGTGCATGGGCTAGGTTATGTGAGTCTAAGTCTACAGGTGGTTTGGGTTTTAGGGATTTAGAGACTTTTAATAGAGCTCTTCTTGCGAACCAGTGTTGGCGTCTTTTGCAAAAGGGGGACTCCCTAGCTGCACGTGTGCTTAAGGCATGCTATTTTCCTGATGGTGATTTTCTTGATGCAGAGCTGAAGACAACTGCCTCCTTTTTGTGGAAAAGTTTGCTTTGGGGTCGGGATATTATCATTGCTGGGTCTAGGTGGAGAGTGGGAGATGGCAAAAATGTTCGAATCTACAAAGATAAGTGGCTTCCTCGGGCTTCTACGTTTCAGCCAGTTACGCCGCCTTCTTTGGATGTTAATGCGACGGTTGATACGCTTATTTCTGCATCAGGAGCATGGAATGTGGATTTGATTAGACAGCATTTTAATGAAGATGACATCTCTGCGATTTTGAGTATTCCTCTTAGTAGGTTTAATGTGCAGCAGTCTTTACAGTGGCATTATGATCCTAAAGGTAGTTATACTGCTAAGAGTGGGTACTGGGTGGGACATTCTCTGATTTCTGATCCGGCTTCTTCTCATTCTTCTTTTGTGTCAAATTTGTCTATTTTGTGGTGGAAATCTTTATGGCGGCTTCATGTTCCGTCTAAGATCAAGCTTTTTATTTGGAGAGCTTGCAACAATTTTCTCCCCACTAATGAGCTGCTGGCTAGGAGGAAGATGCCTGTTGATTCTTGCTGTCCCTTGTGCAAAATGAAGAGTGAATCTGTACTTCACTGTCTTTGGAGCTGCAGTCATCTTAAGGCTGTTCGGTTTTTCTGGTATTCCAAGTTGGCTGATATTCACAAAGGTAAATTGCATTTCTTCAATTTCGTTCTTGAATGTTTTACTGCTCTGAAGTTGGAAGATTTGGACCTTTTTTGTGTTTGTTTGTGGAAAATTTGGGCTATTAGAAATGCTGTTGTTCATGGGAATTTTTGTGAAAAGGCTGTTAATGTGGTTGATTGGGCTCGGTTTTTTATTGCTGAGTTTCATGCTGCTAGCTCTGTTTGGGGGCCTAGTTCGGGGGTTTCCAGTTTTAGGTGTCCTGTTCCGGTTCCTGTTTGGAAGCCTCCTGACCCGGGGTTGTATAAAGTGAACTGTGATGCTGCTATTTACAGTGCTGGCTGTCTTGTGGGTTGGGGTATTGTTATTCGAGATTGTAACGGCATGGTTATGGCCTGTTGTTCTCAGCAGCTACTCGCCACTTTTTCCCCTCAAATCGCCGAAGCTATTGCCATCCTTCGTAGTCTTC
>CATOZR010000096.1:5000-22360 GCA_954870605.1 Acer campestre
CCTAAACCCTAAACCCTAAACCCTAAACCCTAAACCCTAAACCCTAAACCCTAAACCCTAAACCCTAAACCCTAAACCCTAAACCCTAAACCCTAAACCCTAAACCCTAAACCCTAAACCCTAAACCCTAAACCCTAAACCCTAAACCCTAAACCCTAAACCCTAAACCCTAAACCCTAAACCCTAAACCCTAAACCCTAAACCCTAAACCCTAAACCCTAAACCCTAAACCCTAAACCCTAAACCCTAAACCCTAAACCCTAAACCCTAAACCCTAAACCCTAAACCCTAAACCCTAAACCCTAAACCCTAAACCCTAAACCCTAAACCCTAAACCCTAAACCCTAAACCCTAAACCCTAAACCCTAAACCCTAAACCCTAAACCCTAAACCCTAAACCCTAAACCCTAAACCCTAAACCCTAAACCCTAAACCCTAAACCCTAAACCCTAAACCCTAAACCCTAAACCCTAAACCCTAAACCCTAAACCCTAAACCCTAAACCCTAAACCCTAAACCCTAAACCCTAAACCCTAAACCCTAAACCCTAAACCCTAAACCCTAAACCCTAAACCCTAAACCCTAAACCCTAAACCCTAAACCCTAAACCCTAAACCCTAAACCCTAAACCCTAAACCCTAAACCCTAAACCCTAAACCCTAAACCCTAAACCCTAAACCCTAAACCCTAAACCCTAAACCCTAAACCCTAAACCCTAAACCCTAAACCCTAAACCCTAAACCCTAAACCCTAAACCCTAAACCCTAAACCCTAAACCCTAAACCCTAAACCCTAAACCCTAAACCCTAAACCCTAAACCCTAAACCCTAAACCCTAAACCCTAAACCCTAAACCCTAAACCCTAAACCCTAAACCCTAAACCCTAAACCCTAAACCCTAAACCCTAAACCCTAAACCCTAAACCCTAAACCCTAAACCCTAAACCCTAAACCCTAAACCCTAAACCCTAAACCCTAAACCCTAAACCCTAAACCCTAAACCCTAAACCCTAAACCCTAAACCCTAAACCCTAAACCCTAAACCCTAAACCCTAAACCCTAAACCCTAAACCCTAAACCCTAAACCCTAAACCCTAAACCCTAAACCCTAAACCCTAAACCCTAAACCCTAAACCCTAAACCCTAAACCCTAAACCCTAAACCCTAAACCCTAAACCCTAAACCCTAAACCCTAAACCCTAAACCCTAAACCCTAAACCCTAAACCCTAAACCCTAAACCCTAAACCCTAAACCCTAAACCCTAAACCCTAAACCCTAAACCCTAAACCCTAAACCCTAAACCCTAAACCCTAAACCCTAAACCCTAAACCCTAAACCCTAAACCCTAAACCCTAAACCCTAAACCCTAAACCCTAAACCCTAAACCCTAAACCCTAAACCCTAAACCCTAAACCCTAAACCCTAAACCCTAAACCCTAAACCCTAAACCCTAAACCCTAAACCCTAAACCCTAAACCCTAAACCCTAAACCCTAAACCCTAAACCCTAAACCCTAAACCCTAAACCCTAAACCCTAAACCCTAAACCCTAAACCCTAAACCCTAAACCCTAAACCCTAAACCCTAAACCCTAAACCCTAAACCCTAAACCCTAAACCCTAAACCCTAAACCCTAAACCCTAAACCCTAAACCCTAAACCCTAAACCCTAAACCCTAAACCCTAAACCCTAAACCCTAAACCCTAAACCCTAAACCCTAAACCCTAAACCCTAAACCCTAAACCCTAAACCCTAAACCCTAAACCCTAAACCCTAAACCCTAAACCCTAAACCCTAAACCCTAAACCCTAAACCCTAAACCCTAAACCCTAAACCCTAAACCCTAAACCCTAAACCCTAAACCCTAAACCCTAAACCCTAAACCCTAAACCCTAAACCCTAAACCCTAAACCCTAAACCCTAAACCCTAAACCCTAAACCCTAAACCCTAAACCCTAAACCCTAAACCCTAAACCCTAAACCCTAAACCCTAAACCCTAAACCCTAAACCCTAAACCCTAAACCCTAAACCCTAAACCCTAAACCCTAAACCCTAAACCCTAAACCCTAAACCCTAAACCCTAAACCCTAAACCCCTAAACCCTAAACCCTAAACCCTAAACCCTAAACCCTAAACCCTAAACCCTAAACCCTAAACCCTAAACCCTAAACCCTAAACCCTAAAAGTTTCATTAAAACTCATTTCAGCTTCCTTGATTTTTTTTAAAAGCTCTTTTAGCCCAAGCCAGTTGGACTTGACTTTTATTAAAAAGAGCTTATAATCATGATAAGCACTTATCATGAAACACCCAAACAAGTCTGAAAGCTGTTTTTGGGCTCCAAAAGAGCTTTTAAGCTCTCAATAAACTTAGCCAAACAGGGCCTTAATTGTGTTAAATTAAGTTATTGTTTTTTTATTATTATTGTGTTTATTGTTCTCAGTTGTCAGTGTTTTTATGTCATCTATGATTTGTCTTGAATTCCTTAGGAGGGCATATTCAATTAGGATTCTTGAAGACATATAAAAACATTTTTTAAGTGACAGATTTTCATGGATTTCTATAGACTTTAATAAATCCACATGGACTTTCATTGATTTATTTAGACATCTATCTCAGACTTTTATGGATTTGTTTAGACATCCATGGACTTTCATGAATTTGTTATCTCTAACTTTTATTATAGATGGAGAATTATACCACTGTATACTTCTATTATAGATGGAGAATTATACCACTGTATGGCCCAATAATACAATCTATACACTCAACCAATATGATCAATTAATACAATTTGTAGTAATAACAACATCCCTGCTTTCTCCCTTTTCTCTTCTATTACTTTTCACCTCTTTAATTAGCTATTTGCCTTTCCAATTCTCTATTTGTCTCTCCATAACCACCTGAGTATTCCGAACTATGTAATAACGTAAACCTTAAGGAGACAAGTTTTTGATGTCATGCTACTTAAAGAAATTTTCAAATCTTTTAAGGAGACGAAAAAAAAAAAAAAAAGGATGAGGTAGAGGTAATAATACAGATGAATTATTAATAGTAAAAGCAGCAGCATGAGCTTGGTATCAATATGATTCTGGGTATCAGGTTAATTTGTTATCAAAAGAGCAATTGATCAGAGAGTAGCTAATTATAAGCTATCATGTTTTTTTTTGAAATGTGTAAATTCCAGCAAATAAAATTGATAATATGGATTTCAGTATAACAATTGACAATGACTGCTCAATTGAAATTTTTGTGATACTGACTAGAATTAAATGTATTTCCATGATGAATTTACTATTTTATTGTTTTATTGTACATCTACCTACCATTCAGCTTTTGAAAACATTTTGTCAAACAAAAGGGACTCTTGTCTAATCATATAAAACAAACAATAATTAACTAACCGAATAACCAAGTAAAGCTATACATATATAAAATATTGAAAAAAAAAAAGCATAACCCTAAACCCCAAACCCCAAACCCTAAAACCTAAAAAAAATTTGAAGATCCCCTTTAAGATCATTCAATTCAAACTTAATTCCATTGATAATTTAAACAATACCACGAATACCCTCTTGTTTAGATTTCAAGAAATGAAATAAAAAATCGAGGCTATCTTCTTAAATAAAATATAAGAAAGGTAGAGGTTTTCACATTTCGATATATAATGTATCCTTGCAAATTCACAGAGGTAGGGTATGTAAGGATTTTTTAAGCCACTCACTTACATATCAAAGTAAAAGGGAGGGGGTTGGCCTATCCGATTTTTTTTTAATTCAAACTCTTATGATCTATGTTGCCATCTTACTTTGATCACAAATGAATTCCGTTTTATTTTTGTATTATTTGAACTCGATTCAATTTTTGAAAAAACATCTTATTCAAAACCTTTAGTTCTAAACTCTAAACTCTAAACTCCAAACCCCAAACCATAAACCAAAGAAGATATTCTTTTTTTAAGACCGTTATGACAGTTATATGAAGGAGCCAATAAGAAAAAAGTACGAAAATAGGAGCAAATATGTAATTTTCACTATTAAAGCTAATCGTGTAATTTTAGCCTATCCTATAAATCGAAAATCAAACCCTAATTCTCTATTTTAACAGCATCCATCCAGACGACATCTGCCACCAAATCCTTTCTCTCTCTCACACCCGCCACTACTCGTCGCCGTCGTTCTTCATCCTGTCACGGTGAGATTCTCTCTCTCCTTTCATCTCGATTTGTTTGCTTCGTTTATATGAGGACATCATCATGTGGTTTCACTCTCACATAAAGAATTGATAGATAATTAATTTGTAAACTCTCCTACTCAATTTGTATTTTTTTTTCTTTTTTTTACACTGCTCAATTTATTCCATTTTAATTTGAACGTTGAAGGGATAAGCTGATACTAGATAATCTACATCTTTATGATCACTTATACAAATTATAAATGTAATGCAGTTGGATTTCAATTCAATGGGTAATAAATGTAACCGTGATACAGATACAAATATAAGATTTTACTTGTGTGGAGTTACTAATCATGCTTTTCTGATGTCTATTCATGAAATAATTAATTGGTTAATGCATTTTTAAAGTTATATACTTTGTTTTAATCTCATCAAACTTTCAACTCAAAATGACTCTATGATATTTCTACCAATTTTGTTAGAAAAAGCATATTTATGCTGTAGTTAATTTGTGCAGTGGTTGTTGGAAGCAAAAGTAAAAATGGAAGAAAGGGCAATATTTAGAGACATAAGGCGTTACTACTGTGATTATTGTGGGATTTGCAGATCCAAGAAGTCTCTTATTGCTTCTCACATCCTCTCTCATCACAAGGTTTTGCTTTGCTTATATGGATTTCTTTGTTTAGCTGAAAAGTAATACTAAAATTTACTTGTTCTTAATTAGGACGATGGCAAATTTATTCATATTCTTGGTTTAATTACTTTGTTTAGGAAGAGAAGAATGATGAAAGAGTCGATGGAGATCCAGCAATAGGAGTAAAATTTAATACTTGCAAAGAATGTGGTGCTACTTTCAAAAAACCTGCCTACTTAAAACAACACATGCAGAGTCATTCACTTGAGGTATTCTTTGCAGACTTCTTTTCTCACTTTATGTATCAATTACTTTAACTTTATTTTCGATAGTCAATGTCGTGTGAATTCAAATTTATATACTTTATACTATGGAATACTTACAAAGGCCAATTTCTTGTCATGTCTACAGCTTTTGATTCCTTTTTAGTAGGATACTTATCTTATTGTTTGTGTACATTGAAAGATAAATGATTTTGCAGGAATTATTGTTTTTTTGAAAAAAACAGGGGATTTATAGCGTGAAGCATTGGATCCCATACAATGAACTCCAAAATGCGAGAGGCTGCAGATTTGAACTTGAATGGACCAGTATCAGGTAGGGAGACCACCTGAGAAGCTCCATCAAGGAGGCCTCAAACACGCACTATTCTAATCTGAGGTTCGAAACTGTATGTTCAGCTTTTGGTTACTGATTATGAAAATATTGCTTCTTATGTATTTGATTTTGTTGCAGAGAGCATTTAGTTGTCCAGTGAATGATTGCCATGCCAGCTATAGAAGAAATGATCACTTGACCCGGCACCTACTTCAGCACCAAGGGACACTATTTAACTGTCCAATTGAGAAATGCAACCGTGAATTTTCCTTTCAAGGCAGCATCAAAAGACATTTGAAAGAAATCCATGATAACGATTCCTCAGTCACCATTCCAAAGCATTATGTATGTCAGGAAACTGGTTGTGCAAAAGTATTCAAATATGCATCTAAGCTGAGAAAGCATGAAGAGTCTCATGGCAAGTTGCTTCAGAAAATTTATTTTTTTGTGTCATCTAAATGTTTATTTCTAGTGAATAAGTTTGCTGCTTTTCCTGTAATTGAAAATAAAGTCATTGATTTCGATTATTTGTTGCAAACTCTGATGAATTCTTTTGTTTTCTCAGTCAAGCTAGACTCTGTAGAGGCATTTTGTTCCGAACAAGGATGTATGAAATATTTTACAAATAAGCAATGCCTTGAGGCGCATATCAGGTCTTGCCACCAGCACATCACATGTGAGATTTGTGGATCAAGGCAGCTGAAAAAGAACATAAAGCGGCATCTGGTTACACATGAGGAAAGAGGTCCATCTGAAAGATTTAAGTGCGAGTTTAAGGGTTGTCTGCTCTCATTCTCAGCTGTAAGATGCTTCTACTTTGATTTCGTATCAAAACTTAATTTCTTGAATGATATGTATTACCTATTTATTGATTTGGTTCCCAACAGAAATCAAACCTCCAGCAGCATGTGAAGGCTGTGCACCATGAAATTAAGCCTTTTTCTTGCGGACATGTCGGCTGTGGCATGAGATTTGCTTACAAGCATGTGAGAGATAAACATGAAAAGTCTGGGTTCCATGTTTATGCCACTGTAAGTGTCAGCAGATTTTGTAAATTACATGAAATAGCAATGTTAGAAAAACGATACATACTTATTGTTGTTATTTGTATGGAATCAGGGGGATTTTATTGAGTCAGATGAGCAATTCAGATCAAGGCCGAGAGGTGCACTTGGCCTTGTATTAGGCAGTCTATGATTATATTTATCAGAGCTCTGGTTATAAATCTATCCTTACTTTCTGATGTGACAGATCCATTTCTGGCAACCACAGAGCATACTTATAAGGATAGATAACAACCCAGAGCTCTGATACCTCTGTTGGGAAATAGACTGCCTAATACAAGGCCAAGTGCACAGCGGATATTGTTAGGATTAAACTTTCCCTCAGCGTCAAATTAAAAATAAAATACACAAATAAATAACACAGATGAACACCGATATTTTACGTGGAAACCCTCAAAGTAGAGGGAGAAAACCACGGGACAAACTCCGAGAAAACTTCCACTATGTAAAATAATGGGATACAAAAGTCTCTCAAGTTTGACAAGAAATCTCTCTTTTCTCTCAAGAGAGGATTTCTCACAAATGTGTTTCTCTCAACTCACTTGCTTAACACTTGTTGCTAGTGTTGGTGTGTTTTTTCTTCAAGCCAAGCACCTCAATTTATAGTGCAAGGATTGGCTCAATTTCTTCATGTGCACATGAACAAGTTGCATGAAACATGGATCATGTCTCTTGACTTTGTGTTCACTTTGTCAAGGATATTGCATGATTCATGGATCATGTCTCTTGACTTTGTCTTCACTTTGTCAAGGATATTGCATGATTCATGGATCATGTCTCTTGACTTTGCCAAACAAGGAGGGATAATTCAACAAATCTCCCCCTCCCGACTTGGGTGGAGGGGGTCCATCATTCCTGCTGAGCTTCTGCAGCTTTCGTGCTTATGCTTGGGTAAGGTCTTTGTCATCATATCTAATCCGTTATCATCAGTGTGGATTTTCTCAAGCCAGAGTTGTCTGTTCTCCAATACTTCTCTTATCCAATGATATCTGACATCAATGTGCTTTGACCTCGAGTGGAAGCTCGAATTTTTGCAAAGATGAATAGCACTTTGACTGTCACAATGAAGAACATATTTCTCTTGTTCTTGCCCCAATTCTTGTAAGAATCTTTTCATCCACAACATTTCCTTGCACGCTTCTGTAGCTGCAATAAATTCTGCCTCTGTAGTAGACAATGCAACACATTTCTGCAATCTCGATTGCCATGAGACTGCTCCCCCTGCAAAAGTGATCAAGTACCCTGACGTGGACTTTCTAGAGTTGATATCTCCTGCCATGTCTGCATCTGTGTAGCCTACTAACATAGGCTTTTCGTTTCCAAAACATAAACTCATTTTGGTCGTACCTTTGAGATATTTGAGGATCCATTTCACTGCATTCCAGTGTTCTTTACCTGGATTAGCCAAGAATCTGCTAACAACACCAACTGCATGTGTGATGTCGGGCCTTGTACACACCATGGCGTACATAAGACTTCCGACTGCTGATGCGTAAGGCACCTTGCTCATTTCCTCCTTCTCTTTCTCAGTTGTAGGACTTTGCTTAGAACTAAGCTTGAAGTGATTGGCTAGTGGAGTACTAGCTGATTTTACTTGGCTCATGTTGAATCGTTTGAGAACTTTCTCAATGTACCTTTCCTGTGATAACCAAATCTTGTTATTCTTTCTATCACGAGAGATGTTCATACCAAGTATCTGCTTAGCTGATCCTAAGTCTTTCATGGCGAATGACTTGCTTAACTCCTTCTTCAAATTGTTGATTTTACTTTTGTCATGTCCGACAATCAACATATCGTCGACGTAGAGAAGAAGAATGATGAAGTCTTCATCTGAAAATTTCTTCATGAACACACAGTGGTCTGAAGTTGTTCTCTGGTACCCCTGCTCAATCATAGAGGAGTCAAACTTCTTGTACCATTGTCGCGGTGCTTGTTTTAGCCCGTACAAGCTCTTCTTTAGCCTACACACCAAACCTTCATTTCCATTGTCTTCAAAACCTTCCGGTTGTTCCATATAGATTTCTTCCTCCAAGTCACCATGAAGAAAAGCTGTCTTCACATCTAGTTGCTCAATCTCTAGGTTTAAACTGGCCGCCAAACCGAGTACCACTCGGATGGATGACATCTTCACCACCGGTGAGAAAATTTCTTCAAAATCGATCCCCTTTTTCTGCCCAAAACCTTTCACAACCAGCCTCGCCTTATACCTCGGTTGTGATTTGTTTTCCTCAGTTTTTAACCTGTACACCCATTTATTTTTCAGTGCTCGCCTACCCTTTGGTAATGCCACCAAATCATAGGTGTGGTTCTCATGTAAGGATTTAATCTCTTCTTGCATGGCTTTTAACCACTCCTTCTTGTGGTCGTGTTCCATGGCTTCTTCATAGCACTCTGGTTCTCCCCCATCAGTCAGAACTACATACTCGTGTGGAGTATACCTTGTTGAAGGTCTGTGTTCTCTGGTTGATCTTCTCAATTGAGGCTCGACTGTTGGCTCTGGTGGGACTTGTACTTCATGCTCCGCACCATTGTTGTTATCTTGGATTTCTCCATCATCATTTGTAGCCTGTTGAGGGATTGGATCCAAGTTGACTGGATACTCATTGATGGGTTCTTTCTTATGCTTGTTGATGTCTTCAATGGTTTGATCTTCAAAGAAGACTACATCCCTGCTCCTGATGATTTTCTTGTCAACCGGGTCCCACAGTCTGTATCCAAACTCTTCATTTCCGTATCCGAGGAAGATGCATTCTTTTGCTTTGCTATCCAGTTTGGATCTCTCATCTCTAGGAATGTGTACAAATGCCTTGCACCCGAACACCTTCAAATATCCATATGAGACGTTTTTCCCGCTCCAGTGTTTGTTTGGAACCTCTCCATTCAACGGAACTGATGGAGACATGTTGATCAAGTGGACTGCAGTTTGCAATGCTTCACCCCAAAAGGTTTTGGGTAACTTGGCATGAGACAACATACATCTAATTCTTTCGATGATGGTTCTATTCATCCTCTCTGCTACACCATTGTGTTGAGGAGTCTTTGGAACAGTTCTTTCATGTCTGATGCCATGGCTTCTACAGTACTGGCTGAAAGGGCCACGAAACTCACCACCATTATCGCTGCGAATGCATTTCAAGGTCTTTCCTGTTTCTCTTTCCACGGTGACATGGAACTCCTTGAACATATCTAGCACTTGATCTTTGGTCTTAAGTGCATATGCCCACACTTTACGAGAATGATCGTCAATAAAGGTGACAAAGAAACGTGCACCGCCATGTGATTAGGTTGGCATGGGACCACATACATCGGAATGTACAATATCTAAAACATTAGGCTTCCTCTGTGTAGAATTCTTTTGAAAGGAAACTCTATGTTGCTTTCCAGCTAAACAATCAACACAACTTTTTAGAGACGTTCCTTTTACCCCGGTTAGTACCTCTCGTCTGGCTAGGGTTTGAAGTCCCTTCTCACTCATATGACCAAGCCTTTTATGCCATAACTCAATGGAAGAGTTATTACTGAGAGTATTCACATCTTTTCCTCTTATTTTTGCTTGTGTCAAGTAGAGAGTGCTTTCTTTCTTGCCTCTAGCTAAAACTAAAGACCCTTTGCTAAGTTTCCACTTTCCACCGTAGAACTCATTCTTGTAGCCTTCGTTATCGAGAACACCGGTGGAGATCAGATTTAAACGCATGTCTGGAACATGCCTTACATCTTTGAGCACCAATTGACAGTTTGTGCTGGTCTCAAGACAAATCTCTCCCATTCCCACGATCTTGGACACATGATCGTTCCCCATCCTAACTTGACCATAATCGCCGTCAGTGTAGGATGTGAAGAAGTCACGTCGTGAGGTCACATGGAAAGATGCACCAGAGTCAATCACCCAATATGCATCTTGACTCGTAATATTCACATAGTTGTCTCCACAGACAATGAACATATCATCTCCACTTGAAGTGGTTGCTGTTGTGTCTTCGGTTTTCTCGTTGGTATTTTCTTTGGCCAACTCTCTTTTCAGTTGTCTGCACTCTCTCTTGATGTGGCCATGCTTGCCACAATGGTAGCACTCTATTTTGGACTTGAACTTGCCCTTTGATTTATCTCTTGATTTTTCACGATTTTGAGGCCTTCTGCTTTTGCTTCTCCCCCGTCTTTCTGTAACAAGGGCCTCTGACTCAAAGGATATTCCCTGCTCTTTTCTTCTGGCCTCTTCATTGAGCATGCTGTCTTCCACCATCGCCATTGTGAGTTTGCCTTGTGGAGCTGAGTTACTTAGTGACACCACTAGTGTGTCCCAACTGTCTGGCAAGGAACTTAATAGTAATAATGCTTGCATCTCGTCATCTAGCACCATCTTCATGGTTGTCAGCTGGTTGATCACGCCTTGAAAATTACTCATATGTTCCGTAACACTGTGACCATCTTTGTATTTGAGATTCACAATTTTTCTGATGAGCGACGCTTTGTTCTGTGCAGTCTTTCGCTCGTACATGGCTTCAAGTTTCTGCCATAATGTGTAGGCATTTGTTTCTTTTGCCACGTGATGAAATACACTCTGACCGACCCATTGTCGAATTTGGCCAACAGTCTTTCTGTTCATCACTTCCCATTTTTTATTGTCTGTGATGTCTGCTGGTTGTTTCCCATCATCACAAATGGGAATGTACAAATCCCTGCAATAAAGGATGTCCTCCATTCTGGGCTTCCAAATTGAATAATTCGCTCCATTCAATTTAATCATTGCTCCCAATGATGATGATGATGATTCCTCCATTTTTAATCTCGTGAATAGTACCTCCGTGAATAGTGTCACGTGAATAGTACCCCCGTGAATAGTGTCATGTGAATAGTACCCCTGAACGGCAGTCTGGTTATAAATCTATCCTTACTTTCTGATGTGACAGATCCATTTCTGGCAACCACAGAGCATACTTATAAGGATAGATAACAACCCAGAGCTCTGATACCACTGTAAACTGAACATACAATTTTACGTGGTAAAACCCCCAAAATAATCTGAGGGAAACATCCACGGACAAAGATTGAAGGACTTTATTAGACCACAAATGATTACAACCTCTCTCTAAAATTTTAGGAGAGAACTACAATATTTCTCTACAAGAGGAAATAACAAAGGGAGAAGAAGAAAGCTATTGCTTGGGATGATATGTGAAGTGAGCTTGGGTTGGTATTTATAGGCAAAATCCAACCCCAAAAGTCATTAATTAATTAATGGTGTAGTTGGAAGTAGATCATCTTCCACTAGCCAACTACTTAGTTGTCATCCACTTACCATGTGAAAATGTGATTGGAAGTAGATCATCTTCCACTAGCCAACTACTTAGTTGTCATCCACTTACCATGTGAAAATGTGACTTTATCCTTTCATTCTCCCACTTGAAGTCATCATTTCACGGTCTATTTATCCTTCTGATCTTTGCTTAAATTCCTGCTGCTTACGTTTCTGCTAGACCATAGGAGGATCTACACCATATGAACTTGTCAGTATTGATAGGCTTGGTCATTACATCTGCTAGATTCTCCTTGGTGTGTATCTTTTGCATATCCACACTACCGTCTTCCACTACTTCCCGAACAAAGTGATATTGAACTCCTATGTGCTTGGTTCTGGAATGAAAAGCTGGATTCCTTGCGATATGCAAGGCACTCTGACTGTCACAAAACAGAATAATCTTCTCTTGTTTGTGCCCGAGTTCCTCCATTAGCCTTTTAATCCAAATTGCTTCCTTACAAGCTTGTGTAGCTGCCATGTACTCTGCCTCAGTTGTAGATAAAGCCACAACTGTTTGTAACTTGGAAATCCAGCTCATAGCTCCTCCTGCAATTGTAAACACATATCCAGTAGTGGATTTTCTTTTGTCGAGATCTCCAGCAAAATCCGAATCCACATAACCCCTAACAGTAAATTCTGATCCTCCATAACACAATGCAGCATCTGAGGTTCCTCTGATGTATCTCAGAATCCTCTTCACAACATTCCAGTGCTCTATACCAGGGTTCGCCATGTGTCGACTAACCGCTCCCACTGCTTGTGCAATGTCTGGTCTTGTACATATCATAGCGAACATCAAACTTCCCACTGCTGATGCATATGGCACTCGAGACATTTCCATCCTCTCTGCTTCATTGCTAGGACTCATACTTGAGGATAATTTGAAATTCACAGGAAGTGGGGTAGAAATTGGCTTACATTCTTGCATATTGAAGCGTCGCAAAATTTTCCTCAAGTAGTTCTTTTGAGAAAGCCAAATCTTCCTGCCTTTTCTGTCTCGGTAAATTTGCATCCCTAGAATCTTGTTTGCTAGTCCCAAATCCTTCATATCAAATTCCCTAGCTAACTGTGCCTTTAATTCTTGGACTCGATCTTTGTTGGGGCCTGCTACCAACATGTCGTCCACGTACAACAACAAGATAATAAAGTCGTCATCACCTTTAAACCTCTTGTAGTAAGTACAATGGTCTGAACCGAGTCTGTTGTACCCAAGGCTTATAATGAAGGAATCAAATCTCTTGTACCAACATCTCGGCGCCTGTTTGAGACCGTACAGAGATTTGGTTAACCTGCAAACCAAGTTCTCCTTGCCTTCTTTGGCAAAACCTTCTGGTTGGAGCATATAAATTTCTTCTTCAAGTTCTCCATGAAGAAATGCAGTTTTCACATCTAACTGCTCTAAATGTAGATCAAACACAGCACTCATAGCCAGGACTACTCTGACTGTTGTAAGTCGAACCACAGGGGAAAATATCTCATTGAAGTCAATGCCTTCTTTCTGAGCGTATCCCTTCACCACCAATCTTGCACGATACCGCTCCACTTGGTCATTGCCATCTCGTTTGATCTTATAGATCCATCTGTTTCCGATGGCTTTTCTTCCATGTGGTAGTGAAACAAGCTCCCATGTCTTGTTCTTATGTAGAGCTTCAATTTCTTCCTGCATTGCTGTCATCCACAGAGATGCATCTGAACTATTTTTAGCTTCATGGAAAGTCAATGGCTCTCCATCCTCTGTTAGAAGACAATATGCTATATTGCTCTCTGTAACATACTCCGAGTGCCATACCGGTGGTCTCCTCTCTCGAGTTGACCGTCGAACTTCTGGGGCCTCAGACTCATCTGGTACTTCGTGCTCTGGTTCTAATTCAGAAGAATCTGAATCTTCTTGTTCTGGATTATTTTCCACCTGAACATCAGTAGTCTCTGTATTTTCTTTTGAAGTGATGTTATCTCCTTCTTTTTGGAGTTGATCTTCTACAAATATAACATCTCTGCTGATGACAACCTTGTGGGTAGTGGGATCCCACAGACGATACCCCTTTACTCCATCAGCATACCCTAAGAACATACATCTCCTGGATTTTGGATCCAGCTTTGTCCTTTCTTGGGCATTGTACATTACGTACACAGGACATCCAAAAGAATGTAGATTTGAATAATCAGCCGGCTTACCAGTCCACATCTCCATTGGTGTTTTCAACTCAATTGATGTTGATGGAGATCGATTTATCACATAACAGGCGGTTTTGACTGCTTCTGCCCAAAATGAATTAGATAAGCCTGCAGTCCTCAACATAGCTCTTATTCTTTCAGCAAGAGTTCTATTCATCCGCTCTGCTACTCCATTTTGCTGAGGAGTGTATGTGACAGTGAACTGTCTTTCAATACCTTCTTGCTTACAAAATGCAAGAAACTCGCCATCTGTATATTCTCTTCCATTATCTGTCCTCAAACACTTGATCTTCTTCCCGGAATTAAGTTCCACCCGCGCTTTGAAGGCTTTAAATACTTCAAACACATCTGACTTTCTTTTGATCGGGTATACCCAACATCTCCTGGAGTAATCATCAATGAAAGTCACCATGTACTTTGCTCCTCCTAGGGATATATCTGGCGATTCCCAAACATCAGAATGTATCAAGTCTAGAATACATTTGCTCCTAGCAGTAGAACTGCTAAACTTCAATCTATGTTGCTTACTTGTAACACAATGCTCACAGAATGGTAGGTTCACTGATTTGAGCCCGGGAAGCAAATTTTGATCAGAGAGAATCTTTAAACCTCTTTCCGAGATATGGCCTAGTTTACGATGCCACATTATCGTTGACTCTTCTCCATGGTTGGTTGATGCAACACATGAATCTGCTTCCTGAAGTGTTTCTCCTTTAAGCATGTATAAATTTGAAGTGATCTTTTCCGCCTTCATAACCACAAGCGCTCCTCTGACAATTTTCAAGATCCCATTTTCTATTTGGGTCTTGCATCCAAGATCATCTAATTGTCCCAAAGACAATAGGTTCTTCTTCAGGCCCTTCACATGTCGCACCTCTTGAATGGTGCGAATTGTCCCATCATGCATCTTTATCTTGATGGTGCCAACACCAGCGATTTCCAAGGCATGATCATTACCCATAAATACAGATCCTCCAGAGACAGGTTCATATTTGTGGAACCATTCTCTTCGAGAGGTCATGTGCCAAGTGGCTGCTGAATCTAGAAGCCAGACATCAGCAAACCGTTTTCTTCCTTCAGCAGCACTATTGCCCTCGCTGTATAAGACTTCACCATCGTCTGAAGTGCTTGCTACACACCCTTGGGAGCTTGATGATTCTGGAGCTCTATTATCTCCACTCTTCTTCTTGTTATGCCAACACTCACTTTTGACATGCCCTTTCTTGCCACAACCGTAACATTTGACGTTCTTTCTACTTCTTGATTTTGACCTACCATGATTGTGACTCCCACTAGGGCCACGTTCCGTTGATCTCCCTCTCGTCATCGTTAATGCCTCTGCCTGTTGTGAACATTTTGATCTGTCTTCCTTGTTTTTACGCCTACTCTCTTCTTCTAAAGCAGCGGCTGCAACATCATTAAAGACTAGATACTCCACGAGAATATTGTTTGTGAGGTTGATGATGAGCTGATCATACGAGTCTGGTAGACTTTGAAGTAGAAGTTCTGCACGTTCATTTTCATCTATTTTGTACCCCAACTCTGTAAGTTGAGAAAATAGAGTATTCATGGTGTTGATGTGGTCGGTCATCGATGAAGATTCCGCCATTCGAAGTGTGTAAAGTCTTCTCTTCAAGAAGATTTTGTTGTGTAGTGACTTGGCCTCATATAATCTTGTCAGAGTGTCCCATATCTCCTTTGCTGTCTTCTTCTCCGCTATACTTGATAGCACTGCATCAGCTAACGCTAGATGCAAATTGGCAACCGCATTGCCATCCATCTCTTTCCATTTGTTATCATTAGACATGATCCATGAATCATGCAATATCCTTGACAAAGTGAAGACAAAGTCAAGAGACATGATCCATGAATCATGCAATATCCTTGACAAAGTGAACACAAAGTCAAGAGACATGATCCATGTTTCATGCAACTTGTTCATGTGCACATGAAGAAATTGAGCCAATCCTTGCACTATAAATTGAGGTGCTTGGCTTGAAGAAAAATCACACCAACATTAGCAACAAGTGTTAAGCAAGTGAGTTGAGAGAAACACATTTGTGAGAAATCCTCTCTTGAGAGAAAAAAGAGAAGAAAAGAGTGAGTGTTCTTGGGAAAATTACCCACTGTAATTTTTCACCAAAAGATTGTAATACCTCAAGTTTCTTGTCAAACTTGAGAGACTTTTGTATCCCATTATTTTACATAGTAGAAGTTTTCTCGGAGTTTGTCCCGTGGTTTTCTCCCTCTACTTTGAGGGTTTCCACGTAAAATATCGGTGTTCATCTGTGTTATTTATTTGTGTATTTTATTTTTAATTTGACGCTGAGGGAAAGTTTAATCCTAACAATATCCGATGTGCACTTGGCCTTGTATTAGGCACCCACGGACAAAGATTGAAGGACTTTATTAGACCACAAATGATTACAACCTCTCTCTAAAATTTTAGGAGAGAACTACAATATTTCTCTACAAGAGGAAATAACAAAGGGAGAAGAAGAAAGCTATTGCTTGGGATGATATGTGAAGTGAGCTTGGGTTGGTATTTATAGGCAAAATCCAACCCCAAAAGTCATTAATTAATTAATGGTGTAGTTGGAAGTAGATCATCTTCCACTAGCCAACTACTTAGTTGTCATCCACTTACCATGTGAAAATGTGATTGGAAGTAGATCATCTTCCACTAGCCAACTACTTAGTTGTCATCCACTTACCATGTGAAAATGTGACTTTATCCTTTCATTGACAATGGTACAAGAAGTTTGACTCCTCTATGATTGAGCAGGGGTACCAGAGAACAACTTCAGACCACTGTGTGTTCATGAAGAAATTTTCAGATGAAGACTTCATCATTCTTCTTCTCTACGTCGACGATATGTTGATTGTCGGACATGACAAAAGTAAAATCAACAATTTGAAGAAGGAGTTAAGCAAGTCATTCGCCATGAAAGACTTAGGATCAGCTAAGCAGATACTTGGTATGAACATCTCTCGTGATAGAAAGAATAACAAGATTTGGTTATCACAGGAAAGGTACATTGAGAAAGTTCTCAAACGATTCAACATGAGCCAAGTAAAATCAGCTTTGCCCTCGCTGTATAAGACTTCACCATCGTCTGAAGTGCTTGCTACACACCCTTGGGAGCTTGATGATTCTGGAGCTCTATTATCTCCACTCTTCTTCTTGTTATGCCAACACTCACTTTTGACATGCCCTTTCTTGCCACAACCGTAACATTTGACGTTCTTTCTACTTCTTGATTTTGACCTACCATGATTGTGACTCCCACTAGGGCCACGTTCCGTTGATCTCCCTCTCGTCATCGTTAATGCCTCTGCCTGTTGTGAACATTTTGATCTGTCTTCCTTGTTTTTACGCCTACTCTCTTCTTCTAAAGCAGCGGCTGCAACATCATTAAA
>CATOZR010000097.1:0-24996 GCA_954870605.1 Acer campestre
AACGCTAGTCAAGAAAGCGTTCTCTACGATAGTTACCACGGAAGGAATCACATCATCTACATACAATAGATAAATCTTTCCCAAGTCGAGAAACATTCGAGGAAAAGAGGTCACATAATAATAACTAATTATATGATCTTTGATGGTAGGTCGATACTTCGAGAGAACCCCATTAATCGAAAGGGCTGATATAACATTACGATACTGCCTATGTCTGATAGAGGCATGAAAGAAAGATGTGTTCTGATCCCCATCACGAAGCCACCTAACTTTGGACCGATCTCGTAAAACGCACTCTTGTCTGCATAACAACATCTAGCTTAGAATGAACACTTGCCTCGGCCATAAAAAGATCATCTGAAAAACCCCGGTTGGTTAAAATCTACAAAACAATTGATACAAATTATAGTATACCTGGAAGATCTGAAAGAAAATAAACTAAGAGAAAAAAAAAATAGTAAACATAGATCTGAAATTTGAGAAGAAAAGTAAAATAAACATATGAAACAATAAAATCAATAAATATTAATCATGATAAACGTGAAATCAAGATCCGAAAGAAATATAAACAAAAATAATAATAAATCAATAAATACTAAACATGAGAGATTGAAATCTAAAAGAAAATATAAATAAAATAGTAAAAATTCAGTGATTTGAAATAATCTATATCATTAGAGCTTTTGTCATTAAAGTTTTAAAATAAAGAAAGTGAGGTTTTATTAGTTTAACTTTGTACAAGAATTTTTTAATAAAAATTGTATATCTCTTTAAATAATTTGATATAGAAGAAAAAAAACAAAAAAAAAAACCTAAGTAATTTAAAAAGTGCGTATAAATAATTCTAAAAAGTGCGTATAAATAATTCAGCGGTGAACGTGTCAATAGCACTTCTCTATAATTTATTACAAATTAATTTCAAGGAAAGTCCGAGAACTTAATTAATGAAGTAAAAAAAAAAAAAAAAAAAAAACACGATAGAAGATTCTGGAGAGTGGAGAATGACTCCAAACAGATATATAAAAATGTGAGTGTTAAAAATGTTCTACAAAATCGTAATTTGATCTTCCTTCTTTGACAGCAGCAAACGCTTGCTGATGGCCGATGCGATGATCTTCCGTCAACCTTTCACACGCTTGTTCTGGAGCCCTCCCGTCTTCTGCGAATGGTCCGGATCAACGGCTCTCATGGACTGGCTTGAATCTCCATCTGCTCACATCTTTAAGATCAACGTCCCAGGTACTCTCTCTCTCTCTCAAAACACCATTTTTCACTTAATTGGAAACTTCCCCTGATCAACGGCTCTCATGGGCAGTATTGTTGAATTGTTTCTTGATTGGAAACTTTTTTTTTTTAGTAGTTTTGAGTTTTGTGGAAATTATTTGAATAAAATTTGATTTAATAATTCGTTTAGTTATTAAACAATTCATTCTCTTAAATTGATATCTAATTTTCATTAAATCGATTTATTTGACAAATAGGATTGAAAAAAGAGAAGATAAAAGTGCAAGTAGAAGAAGGAAACATATTGGTGATAAAAGGAGAAGGTATCAAGGAGGAGGCAAATGACAAGGAAAAAAATAGTGTTTGGCATGTAGCTGAGAGAGGGACAGGAAAAGGAGAATTTTCTCGGGAAATTGAATTGCCGGAAAATGTCAAGTTGGATCAAATCAAGGCCCATGTCGAAAATGGTGTTCTTACCATTCTTGTCCCAAAAGATTCAACCCCAAAACCCAACAAAGTTAGAAATATCAACATCACTAGTAAACTCTAGGCTTCGACTATTCGAAAATTAATTAGTTTATATACTGTTTTTGTATGTTGTGGAATATCTTGTAATGTATGATAAATAAAACATGAGTGATTATTTGGGATTTACCTTTCATTATATGATATTTTGACTCTTCAAATTTAATTATTGATTTGATTACGTCTTCTGTCATGAAAATAGAAAGATACAGTAAGAATCCATTAGGAGAGTTTTCAAAAATTAATAATTTCTATAATATAATAATTTTTCTCAGTCTTGACTTGGGTCAATGAGATAAATAAATAATTTTGATAAATTGATAAGATAATACTTTTTAGAAAACCTTCCGTATAAATATGTGATCTCATTTTTATCATAAATTAATAATTTGTTGAAATTACAAATATAATTTATTATCATATTATTTTTTTGAAATATAACTCTATTGTTGCTTGTAAAAAAAAAAAAAAAAAAAAAATCTAGTTTAATCTCATTTCTAATTTTTCTTAATGCACTAAGAAGTTTTGGAGTTGAATTCTTAAACTGCAATAAAAAATTATAAATTGTTGTTGATACTTTGAGAGTATAATAGAATTTAGTTTTTTTTTTTTTTATAATTGATTTAATGTATTTTTAGTTGATTAATTAGATTGATTGAACCTTTAGTCAGTTATTTGTAAATACAATGAGTTATAAATGCACTCTATAAATTAATAAATTATTAATTTATCAATTAAGTAATAACTCTATTAATTATAAAATTTTGATTGACCCAACATTATTGTTAATTTATAGAGGTAATTTATGTAGTATTTGGTTTATTTTTAATTAAAGTAATTTGTACTTACTGGTAAATTTTTAATGGGATATTTTTATAATTAAATTTTTTTAATAAAATATGGGTGTGCTAATTATATTTATGGGAGGTAATATTGGCATCCATTTTTAAAATAACAAAATCTATTATATAATATAGTAAGATAGTAAAATGGAACCTCACATTGACACGTGTTATGGTGTGAAGACTTTAGCATTTAATTTTTCTTGATTAGTAGGTGTGAAATAGGAGGAGATTTATTATTGTTATTTGAGTCAGAATTTTTTAGTTTCCAATTATTGTCATTTGCATCAGTTTTTGAATGTTTTAGCTGCTTTGAGTCAGTTTTTTAATTTTTTAGCTGCTCAATTATTGCATTAGTTTATATAGTTATTATTTGAGTCGGTTTAGGAAATTTTTAGTATCAAGGTGTGAAATAGGAGGAGATTTATTATTGTTATTTGAGTCGGGATTTTTTAATTTCCAATTATTGTCATTTGCATCAATTTTTGAATGTTTTAGTCAGTTTATGAATTTTTAAGTTGTCTAATTATTGTCATTTGCATCATTTTTTTTAATTTTTTAGCTACTCAATTATTGCATTAATTTATATAGTTATTATTTGAGTCAATTTAGGAAATTTTTAGTTGTCCAATTCCATGACTCTATTTTCATGGTTTTCATGGCCAAATACTAATAAGAATTATTGTTCCAAATTTTTAGCTGTCCAATTATTACATTAAGAGGAGTGCTAAATTCACTCTCTCAACCCACTCTCTCAACACACTCTCTGTTCTTGTGTTGACATGTGGACAACATTTATTGTTTTACATTAAAAATCTAACCTTTATAAAGAGCCTACTTTTTCATTTTATTTACATTACAAACCAACAACTAATTTCCTATATTGCCCTTCTTCTTTAACTTCAACATATTGTTATTTAATATCATTTTTTTTAAATAATAATAATAAGTCTGTGTTGTTAGACTCTAAGACTTTGCAATTTCTCTTCTTTCTACTGAACTTGTCTTTACAGACTCTAATTAAATTGCTCAGATATTTCTTTTTACCAAATTTTCATTACCAAACATCACTGATTAACTTGATGGTTGTTGTATTGAATAACTAATTAGTAAAACAAATTAGAATTAAATAGTTTTAAAATATATTATAAAAATTTCATATAAACTGAAAGAAATTAAATAAATGGTACATCGTTCATGAACCAAAAGAAAATAATAAACCAAAAAAAAAAAATTCAGAATATTATCTTAAAACACCATAAAATACAAAAAGAAAACACCGTAAGACTGCTTCTTTCCAAATACTCACTGTGCAATGCCAATCTTGTTCTATGTCATGATAATTATCAATAGGCAAATTGGCAACGTTTGAATGATCCTAAATAATTCAACATGTAATTAGGGGATATAGAAACACGATTGTAACATAGAAATAAAAATATGATAGTATTTAAGCTAAAAAAAATAGATATAACTATATATAGATTATATTTTATCGCTTGCGAATACACTTGTGTATTATGGAAATTATCAATACTTTGATCCCTTGAGCTTGTATATTCCTGACATCGTAAGGTTTATTTATTTCTAATAATATATTTGATCATTTTCATTTTAAGATAAATACAAAACAAATTTAATAAAAATATATATTCTAACCATTACCTGTGAACATTTTTCCTTCCCATCTTTGGACAACATAGCATTTTTTAGTACCTACAAAAAGAAAAGTTTCAATTAATAACCAATTAAAATATTCTTTTATTTTTATTTTTAATTATTGATATTAAATGAAGAAGGGCAATATAGGAAATTAGTTGTTGATTTGTAGTGTAAATAAAATGAAAAAGTAAGCTCTTTATAAAGGTTAGATTTTTAATGTAAAACAATAAATGTTGTCCACATGTCAACACTAGAACAGAGAGTGTGTTGAGAGAGTGGATTGAGAGAGTGAATTTAGCACTCCTCTTACATTAATTTACATAGACATAATGATGGTTATTATTTGAGTTGGTTTTAGTTGACTCTCTATTTTCATATTAATGGGATTCAATTGTTTTTAATTTGCTATTTCCACCAAAACTAACTGATTTAATGGTTTTAAACTCTCCATTTCCTTCATATGTTAGGTATTTCCACCAAAACTCTTCATTTTTTCCCTGTTTTCTAATTTATAAATTCCACTAATAATTATTCAATATCCACCGTTTTCTATAAAGAGCTCTCACACGTGTCAATGTTAGAATAGATTGATACATTCTTTTGTGTAAAGGTAAATATTCTTTTGATTTTGTTTTGTTCCTATTCTTTATTATGTTCATAATTGTATAATTGTTTTTCAATTTTGTTTGTTCTTACAACCATTCATAGAAAGGTACATTTTTTTTTTTTTTTTTACATATATAATTGTTATAGATTAGTTTTACGTTTTTTTCCCTAAAAAAGAATAATTTAAACAGAAAAAAAAAAGTTAGAGATCGATTTTACGTTTTTTTTTAAATACTTACTGATATTTCAATGTTGATTTGGATTTTATGAACAACATTTGATCTTCTTTTATTATATCTTCTTTTATATAGTTGTTTTTAAATTATTTTGAATATAAACTAATATTATGTAGTGTTGCATGCGGTCCTATTATAAATATAGAATAGATTTCTACTTAAAAATTGATATGAACAGAAATATTTTTTAAAAAAAGCTTGAGAACATTGGTTATGGTCTTTTATTTTAAATATATTTACTAATATTGCACAATAATTTCTTGATATTAATTGGAATAGATAAAACATAGAAATTCCAAAAGAATCAAATAAAGAAATCACAAAAAAATTAAAAAATTATAGACAAGTATAAAAAAAAAAAAATTAATTTTTTTAAGCTGTTGATTTCTACTTATCTTATAATTTAGATTTTATGGACTGCATACACTAGAAGAAGAATTTAATTTTAAAAGAAATGTTTATACGATTCATAAACAATGTTTTTTTTAAGATAAACAATGTTAAAATGTAGTTTTTTTTTAATTATATATATATATATATATATTATTTATTTTAAGTTAGTTGCAGAGGAAATTAGTGGGGAGGATTATAAAGAAGAGAGAGTTGATCAGTTAAAGAGAAATAAATTGGTTGAGAAGATTTTTTATTATTTATTTTAACGTAGATATATTCGTCAAGCAATTAATTAATTTTAAGGATTAGATATTGTATTTTGAAATAAATTACAACAATTACAATTATTTTATAGCTCACAATTACATTGGTTCTCAGTATTGTTGCATGTGTAGCGATTTTTTTTTTTTTGATATAATTCATTGGTGTGTGCATGCATCAATTCGAATGTGGACTTATTTCTTTCTTTCTTCTTTTATATAATTGTTTATAACTTTTGTTTTTTTTTTTGAATATGAATTAATAGTGTAGTGTTGCATGCAACCTTATTATAAGTATATATAGAATAGATTTCTATTTTTTTAAAATAATATAAATAAATACAAAGTTATGGATCAGTGTTTACTGTTTTTTTTTTATATATATATTTACTAATATCGTATTATATTTTCTTATTATTAATTGGATTCGATAAAACATAGAAATTACAAAAGAAACAACTAAAGAAATCACACAAAAAAAAAAAAAAAAAATTCTGTTTTTTTATTTTTATTTTTATTTTTATATATTTACTAATATCATATTAAATTTTCTTAGTATAAATTGGATTCGACAAAACATAAAAATTACAAAAGAAACAACTAAAGAAATTTTTTTAAAAAAATTGTAGATAAAGATAACACTATTTAGAGCATCTCCAATGCAAGAGTGGATTGCATATCAATAATTGTTGACGTGGCAACAATGTCAAGAGACTTGATTCATATGTGGCATAAAAATAGACTTAATAGACAATCAACTCAAAATTTGGTTTCCAATGTTTCCGTCTAAAACATAATTTTTTTAATGACGTGTCCATTTTTTTTTCCTATTTTATTTTTTATTTTATTTCCTTACCAAAAATATATGAAAAATTAATGTCAGTTTTAAATGTTTTCTGATTCAACCTAAAAAATAGTTGTGCAATAGACCGTCTGAAAATGGACGGTCATGTTGACAATGTCTAATATTTTTTTCGCTACGTCAGCTTGAGATTGAATATGCACGTCTATATTGGAGACACAATTATTAACATAACGTCTATTTATCCTACGTGGCATCTCTTTTTTCCACAAACCACGCTTGCATAAAAAAAAATTGTACATAAAGATAAGAAATAAAAATAAAGTTTCAATTGCTGATTTCTATTTGTCTTATATTTTTGATTTTATGAACAACATTCATACTTCTTTTATTATATTTTCTTTTATATAATTATTTTTAGATTTTTTTTTTTGAATAAGTATAAATATTATGTAGTGTTGCATGTAGCCTTATTATAAGTATAGAATAAATTTCTAATATAAAAAAGAATAATATAAATAGAAAATTAAAATAATAATAATTAGAGATCAATGTCTACATTTTTTTAAAAATATTTACTAATATTGTATAACATTTTCTTAATATTAACTGGAATCGACAAAACATTAAAA
Organism: Acer campestre; assembly: GCA_954870605.1. Classification (NCBI taxonomy): domain Eukaryota; kingdom Viridiplantae; phylum Streptophyta; class Magnoliopsida; order Sapindales; family Sapindaceae; genus Acer; species Acer campestre. The sequence continues at coordinate 7,183 of CATOZR010000097.1, forward strand.
TTACAAAAGAAACAACTAAAGATATCTCACACACACACACACACACACACACACACACACACACACACACATTTTATATTATCAATTCGTCCTGATAATAAATATATCAGGACGAAGAATGTGGATCACTAGATTTACATACTTCGAGTCAAAGTGTATGCATTTGTCAAAACTTCTCCATAAACTGTGGTTCACATTCTTTGTCTTGATATATTTATTGTCAGGACGAACTAACAATAGAAAGACTATATATATATAGAGAGAGAGAGATAAAGATAACAATATTTAACAATTAGCTTAACTTGTATTTCGATTCAAATTTTGTTATTGAATATTCAGAGTTTATTGAATATTAAATGAGCATTTTGTATATATACCACAAATAGTTTGACTAATATGTGATATAGTTTGTTACCCTTAATTAGCTATGCTTTGTTTTAATTCCCAACTTTTCTAGAAAAAATGACATGATAATGTTCTTCTCTTTTATATTTGTTATAGTAATTTAATTTTTTTTTTAAAAAAAAAAACATCAATTCTAAAATATCAAATTTTGTTTTACATAAAAAAACACAATAGAACCTGAAAAAAAAAAAAAAAAAAAAAGTTAAATTACATATCCTCATATAACATTTCCACATGTAGACATCGTGAAATTTCCTATTAATTAAATGAATTGTAATATGATCATCTTTTCCCTATGCATGTGCAATCAAACCGAGACAAATACTCTATGAATTGTAAAATTGATGTAGGGGATGTAGATTATATGCAGGGAAAGATGATTATACTATATTTATTATTTATAGTTTTTTGTTATCGTTTTTATATTTATTTTTCTTTTTAGTTGTAATCAGCAACATGCAGAATATTTTGAAATATTAATTTTGTCATTTCCTTTGAAACATTGATTTCATTCTCCATAAATCTCCTTTGAGGAATCTGAAGTGTCCAGCAACTTCTTCTTCAATATAGATCGTTCAATCTACTTAAACTGTGTCATATATCCATATAATGCTATTCGTATAAGTGTCTCTAAATAACTATATATGCACTTGGATTTTCAAAAGATATACCCTCTCATCATTTTTTATTGATGCTATATGTTAATGTTGTATTAATATCCTTTAGATTGTCAAACAAATTGATAATTAGAAATTACTAGAAAGATCTCAATTTTTAAAATTTTCAATTTTATTAAATATATTATGCAAGTTAAATGTTGGAGATAGCAAAGAAATATATCTATAGAAATGCCCAATAACTATTCTTCATCGTCATGATCATATAAATTATTAATTGAGTATAATTAATGTTTATCTCTACTATGTTTTTTTTTTTCCTTTCATTTAATTGCAAATAGAAAGAAAGAAAAGCATTTGAAGTGATAGTTATATGGAAAACTTATTATTAACAAGTAAAACGGATTGGTAACGGAAACGAAGGTTCAAAATAGATTTTTGTGTCATTGTGTGGGCTGAAAAAAGAAAGCCACTTTCAACATTTTATTTTTATTTTTCATGTGGGGCCACCACTACCGCCCTGACGATTAGTGGCACATCATTAAATTGCAACTGTATTAATTTCTAATTTAGTAGTATTTTTGTATATTTTTCATCATAAGAAAAATTCCATAAATATGATTTTCAATTTATATTTTACCTTTATTTAAAATAAAAAATAAAAAAAAACTTTTACCTTGCCTGCACATTGTGCGGGCTACAAACTAGTATATATAATAATAGATTTTCACAGCGTTACATGTCGTCATGAGAGAGCTTTGGTATTAAATTCTATATATTCATTTTTATTTCTATTTCTATATAACTATTTAATAATAATAATAAAGCAAGATGAATGTAATCTATAACGTTTAAAAGCCTCTTGAAAAGAAAATCCAATGCCAGCTGGTATATTGTATAGATTAGTTCTCTCTCCAGACTCTACATTCTTCATAATTTAATTTTCTTAATACAAGAATTTAATTATTATTGATCTATCTATTGTCATCTCCAACTTCTCTTTAATGAGATTAATTAGAGTATTTAATTAATATTAATTTCTAGAATACATTACATGGTAATATAATGTTTAAAAGTCTCTTGATAAATAAATAAAAATAAAAATAATGTAACCTATATCTATATCTAAATTCTTATTCACTCCATGAGTACTTTTGTGTTATTTTTGTTTAATAAACTGAAAAATTCTATTAAAAAAATATTGATTGTTTTTAATACCATTAATTGAAAACTTTTCGTTGTCCCAGACCAATAACCAATAACCAATAAGACTTCATTAATAATTATTTAACAAGTTTAATTAGCTAGATTGACAAATACAATGTGGCTTTTGATATTATCCAAACAATTCCTAATTTTCTATATATAGCCAATGTAGAACATGTAAAAACTGTGCTAGAAAATAGCTCAAATGCTGATCGTGAAGGAGGCGGAAAGTCGGGTGATTCAAATCAAAGCGGAAGCAATGGAGGAAAATCTATTCACGGCAGGGTAATTTTTCTCCTTTTTTAAACAAAAATTAAAATAATTTTTGGTTTAATTTCTGATGTTGATTTTTGAGTTTCTATTTCTTTTTCCAGCTTTGCAGCCGATTTCGTGGTTGAATTTTTCACTACTGGTAATCACTGGAGCTGGAATAATATGGTACTATGACAAGCAAAAAAAAAAAAAAAAAAAAAACTTATTGAAGGTAGATTTCTATGGTGAGTTTTGATTGGATGATTTACATACCTATTTAAAGTCCTAATTTCCTATATTTTGTACTCGTTTTTGAGCGTGTTTTTGTATATAATGTGTTTTGTAAGCATTTTGTAGGTTATATGTCCTAAAATAAGGTGTTGAGCATAATTGAAGAGTTTCGGAGGTTAAAGGGCTGAAATTGGAAATCTTGGTGCAGAACAATCAATTTGTAGAGGCCATATTTCCCTCCTTAGATCGAACTATATTTTGTGTAACCTATTTCTGGAAAGCCCCATGAGTCTACTTTCCAATTCTTTTTACGTGTCGCGATTCTGAGTTCTCTAGAGGAAGTTATGGCTGTTTTTGTAACGGTGCGTGAAGCTGAAAACTTCACCTGAGAGAGATGTGCGACCTCAAGGCGAGCTCAACAAGGTCGCGAACCAAGGTCGCTTTCCTCTCGGGTTTTCAACTATTTTCTCGACCATAGAGCATTCAGGTAGCCCCCAGGTCACCTTTTTACCCAAAAAATGTTAAAATTCAAGAATTTACCTTCTTGACCTTGACCGAATTCATTCTCCTATATAACCTTTGATAATTTTAGACCAAAAAACCAACTCTCTACCCAAAAATATTCACCAAGACTCCACCTTTCCTAAATTCCTACACAATCCACAAGACACTTGATATCAATCCATGATCTTTTCTTGTTCTTGGGAGATAGGAGATTGAAGGACCTTGGAAGAGGAGAGGAGCAAAGGAAGAAGAGAAAATCTACATAGTTTTCTCTATATTTTATTCCCTTTCATTTTCTATATTTAGCCACGTATTCATTTGATATTATATATTGTATGGCTACCCTTTGCAATATAAGCTAAATATATAGTGCTAGGATTTGATAAAACCTCACCCATGACTATATTTTTATATTGACCTTTGTTTATCCATTATGTGCAATTGTAGTTTGTATAGATGTTTTAGTGTGCTTAATGCTTTCAATAGGTTGATCGTCTATTGAATAATTTTCGATTGTGTGTTATGAACCGACCGGAGACATGCACATATTGTGTTCGACGAAATGTCCTCTATGCATGTCTAGAAAAGTAGACCTATTTAGGCTAGTTTATAGGATTTGTTTAGTGTACAAATGTTCTTAGTGAACTCATTCATATATTATGAGTAATCGAGAGATAGGATTGGGTATGATTTTGGGTGTAACCTATTCTACTCGACCGAGATTGTAGGTTGACATTAGGGTGCATGAATCTATGAATTGTATAAGTATATTTTGGGTGAGCAATTGAATCTAGAAAGGAAGTTAAGGAGTGGGTGGAATGTAGTCAATGTCTTAGCATTCATTTCCGTCATATTTACACTTGGGTTTATTACTTGTTATTTCTCTTTCGCAATAGCATATATCCTTGTTAAGTTGCTATCTCATAAACCCCAGTCGAGTGATTGTTCCTGAAGAATGATTTGAGTAAAATACAACAAATAAATCATCTGATACATATCTTAAGTTTGTAAATATTTTATTTCGAAATATATTGTTCCCAGAAAAGGAAAATAAATTATCAGGATCCTAATGTAAACAAGACTTGAGTTATAAATAAATCCACTTTCTCTAAATCAACTCTATAAGAGTTAGATATATCTAAAGAGACACAAAGTCCCTAAAGTAACTAAATCCATTGAAATGGAAGAAATCTCAACAGAGATACAAGAATATTGAAATTGAGAAAATTTCTATAAATCATACATGAGAGATGTGGAATAGTAAAGAAACAATCATCAGTGATACATTTTCAAATACAGTAGCTACGGAAATAATGATTATGAAACTCATAGTATTGATGATTGTAGACAAAGGCATGATTGGCCTAAATGAAAAGAAGCAATTCAAGAAGAATTGACTTCATAAGCCAAACATAAAATATTTAGACCAATAGTTCTCTAGACACCTGAAGATGCCAAACTAGTTAGATACTAAAAGGTCTTTATATGGAAACGTAATAAGAAAAACGAGATTGTAAGATATGAGGTACGACTCATAGTACAAGATTTCTCACAAAAACTTGGTATTCAATAGTGATGAATACAATTACGTTTCGAATTTTTGATAAATTTGGCTGCCTTTAAAAGGCTTGAAATACATCTTCTAAACTTAGTAATCATTTATCTATATAATTCACTCAATGTAGATATTTATAATCCCTGAAGGATTTAAAATGCCAGAAGCATATAAATCGAGATCTCGTAATCTGTATTTGATGAACCTACAGAAATACTTATATGGATTAAAAACAATCTAGATGGATGTGGTATAACCGTTTCAGTAAATATATGATAAAATAAAGGTATAATAATTATATTATACACCCATGTGTTCTTCATAAAGAAATCAAAATCTGGATTTGCTATTATAGTAGTTTATGTTGATAATATGAATTTGATTGGAACTCCTGGAGAGCTCCTAAAAACTGCTGAGTATTTGAAAAGGGAATTTGAAATGAAAGAAAATATTGTCTCGGTCTAGAGATTGAGCATAAATCAAACAGAATATTTATCCATCAATCAGCATATGTTGAAAAGATTCTAAAAAGATTCCATATGAACAAATGCTCACCCATTAAATACCCTTATGATTGTTAGAACCCTTGATCCAAAGAAAGATCCATTCCGACCATTTGAAGATGGTGAAAAGATACTTGGTCCTGAAGTATCATATCTTAATGCAATTGGTGCTTTATATTTTCAGTAAATTTACTTGCTAGATCAGTTCAGCACCAACTCGAAGACACTAGAATGTGATTAAACATTTTTTTTTCGTTATCTTCGTGGAACGAAAGATTTATGATTATATTATTCAAAATCTAATAATTTTTCAGGTTTACTTAGTTATGCTGATGCCTGGTATCTATCTGATTCCCATAAAGCTCATTCACAAACGAGATATGTTTTTACCTATAATGGCACAGCAATCTCCTAATGCTCCACAAAGCAAACTCTTGTTGCTCCCTCCTCTAATCATTCTGAGATCTTTGCACTTCATGAAGTAAGCCGAGAATGCATGTGGCTAAGGTCAGTTATTTATCATATTCAAAATATATGTGGATTTTTCATTATCTACAGGAATGCTAGAGGTGGCACCGGTCCGGTTCGATTCCGGTTTCGGTTCCGAACCGCCGGTTTCGGTTTGGGAGGGACCCAAAACCGAAACCGAAACCGAAACTGGAAAAACCGGTTTGTAACCGGTTTGGAACCGCCGGTTTGGCGGTTCCAGTTCCGGTTTCGGTTTCAAAACCGGCGGTTTTGGTACGGTTTGGGCGGTTTTTCAAAAAAAAAAATTTAAAAAAAAAAAAAAAATTTTATTTTTTTTATTTTTATAAAACCAGCGGTTTAACCGCCGGTTTTGGGCGGTTAAACCGTCGGTTTTGGACGGTTTGGAGGAATCCCAAACCGAAACCGGAACCGGAACCGGAACCACCAGTTTCCAACCGGTTTCCAACCGGTTTCCAAACCGGCGGTTTCGGTTTCGGTTCCGGTTTTCGGTTCCAGTTTGGCCAATCCGGTTCCGGTTAAACCGCGGACAAAACCGACGGTTTAACCAAACCGTGGTCAGCTCTAGCTGACACCAATATTTGAAGATACTATAGCTTGTATTGCTCAAATTAGAGGAGGCTATATCAAAGGAGATATAACCAAACATATTTCTTCTAAATTCTTCTATACTCATGAACTTCAATAGAACCGATAAATTGATGTTAAACAAATACAGTCTACAGATAATTTGGCAGATCTGCTTACTAAACATTGCCTACATTAACTTTTAAGAAACTGGTATATGGAATTGGCATGTGTCGGTTTTGTAAATTACAGGATTAATATTGAAGTTTCATTCAGGTGGAGCGTTCAATCAGGGGGAGTAAAATTTTGAATGAACATATGTGTACTGTACTCTTTTTCCTTCTACCGGATTTTGTCCCTCTGGGTTTTACCGAAAAGGTTTTAATGAGATAGTTTTGAACACATCCACACCACTTGATCCAGAAGATCATTGTATATGTTTTGCTAAGGTTTTTATCCCACTGGGTTTTTCCTAGCAAATTAAAATGCAAATGGTGGAAATCTAAGGGGGAGTGTTACAACACGTGTGTATGGCGTTCCACTACCAACACGCGTGGAGGCATGTCTTCTTTTGCTTTGTCCCCAGGTACATATATGTGTTAATTTAGATGGGGAATTGCAATAATCAGCCCTCATGACATTGCCTATATATATGGATTGTATTGTAAATATTGGTGGTTGTTGTTACCCACCTGATACTCACTTGAAATCAAAAAGGAAAGGCAATATGCTAATATGCTCTCTCATATCTCTCTCGCCTCTCAACTTTTGTCTATGTTTCTTTGTTTGTTGTTCATCTCTCTCATTTCACTTCTTATTTATTTCATCTCATTTCTTTTATTTATTTTATTATCTCAATTATTTACAACAATAAATTAATTGTTGATTCTTTGGCAACAATAAATTGTTTCAACTACAACTAGTTTTGATCATGATAATAAGAGCAATGAAGAGATCCCACATCCAGGGCGGGGGGGATTTGAATTTTTCTTTTATAAAAAAAATTGGGGTACTCGAGCACGCATTCCAACTTGCCATACCGTGCTAGTAATAGTAGCCCTGCACGACACGCTCCTTGTGCCGTGTTGGGGCCAACACGGTCTCGTTAGCGTGCTGGGCCAGGCATGACACGGTATCAGAACCAGTCAAACGGGCCAGGCCCCCCAAGCCTGGCCCATTTTTACACCTTTAAGTAGTATAACTCTCACACCTACACTGTCAAGGTTGTGGATTCGAGTGGTATATCCCTCCCAAACTCTAAGTTAATTGTAATAGTTAAAAAAAAAAAATTATGTATTGAAAAAATATATTTTATAATATAGTTTGCTTTAAATTGTGGGGTGCACATAGGTGAAGAAATTGGGTTAACTAGAGCATGTATTTCATGCATTTTTTTTTTAATTTTCTTTTTTGCAAATTTAATTTTTAGGGACACATTAAAAGACATAAAAAAATTAAGAAAGAAACTCATTTAATCTTCTGAAACACTTAACTGTGCATTATTGTCTTGAGTGAATAAATATAAGTTCATAATTCACTTTTTGGAATTTATTTTTTTTCGTATGTACATCTTTATTTCACACATTAAGATAACTCTAAATATAAATTTAAAGAAAATGAGTGTAATGTTGGAATGTGAGAATTCGAGAAATATCCTCTTAGTTTTGATCAAAATTCAAAAACAATTATGCAGGTTCAGAGTTAGATAAATATATATATATATATATATATATATTTGTCTCGGACCCTATACTGAAGAAAAAGACCCAATAGCATAAGGTTCTTTACGGAAATCTGAAACCAAAAGAAAAAATATTTTTCAAGATGAGTATCATGGATTACTATTCAATGTGGATTGGTGATTTGGTGGTAGGGGCATTTATTTAGTTTGACAATATTCTAACCATTTAGGTTTGAGTTGCCGTCATCACACGTGGTATTTAAAACATAATAATAATTTATAACTAATTGGGATGGATTCAGAAATGACATCATTTTAGAATTTTAAATGAACTGCAATTAAAATAGAGGGGTATTTGTAAAATATAGGTGGGGGGACACCAATACTACCACTTTTTAGATTCTCTAAACACTTAAACATTAGAAGGTTTCAAAAAACAAAAAAAACAAAAAAACAAAAAAACAACAAAAAAAAAACACTTAAACATTAGACCAAAATTAGATATTCAATTTAGAATAATGTTAAACATCCAATAATTTTATCCATCATTTGCGTCCAACTTGACTTGGTAAATGACATGACATGTCCTTATCAGCTACCACTTCATCACATTGCCACTTCATCACATTACCACATTATCACACCTCTTAATCTTTTCAAAACCCTAATTTTTTACTCCATTCAATTTGTAAATAATTTTATATATAACAAAAAAATAAAATATAATTTATTTCATCCCATTGTACAAAATAAACAACAACAACAACAACAAAAAAAAAACAAAAAAAAAAAAAAAAAAAAAATCCTTGAAGAGATCTAGAAATGTAGAAATTTGGAAAAATTTCCAGATTTCTTCATACAAAATAAAATTTTGAAGAGATCTAGATTAAAAAAAGAATTAAAAAGTTTTGGAAGATCGAATAAAATAAACAAAAAAATAATAAGCTTGAACTTGAAGAAATCTTGAAAAATATACAAAATAAATAAAATTTATACAAAATAACACTGTTGGAGGAGATCCACACTTGATCTCTATCCATTAAAAAAAAAAAAAAAAATTCTCCAGAAAGAGAAGGAGGCTTGAGAGATTGAAAGTTTAGATTTTTTTTTATTTTTATTTTTTGGTTTCGTTTCGGGAGGTGGGTTTGAGGGTTAATGATGATAGAATTGGAACTGGGTTTTTTTTTCTACTGATTGTTGTTTTCTTTTTTAAGAATTTTTTTATAAAAATTTTATTTCAACCCATTTAGGGACAGCTAATAATGAGGTATGATGATGTAGCAACTGATAAGGAAGTTCATTATTAACTGTCAGTCAGTCACATTAAGTTAGATATAGATATTGGATGTTTACCATTATCCTTCAATTTAAATCAATATATCATTCTCTTTCAAAAAAAAAAAAAAAAAAAAAAAAAAGTCAATATATCATAAAATGGCAAGTATCAAGTCATTATATAAGGTGGTTGTGAATCTCATTTTCATCACCATGAAAATAAAAATTGTATAATCTATCATTATTCAAACCTAATTAAGTTCTATAATACCTTTCTTTTCCTTAAAGCCCATTTCAAGTTTGTTGAACCCTTCAATTGTCCTTTTTTTTTATTATTATTATTATTATTATTTTTTAACTCACTTTGATTCTAGAAAATGAATTCTAATCATGATCAAAACTAACAATTGAATATAACTTTTAATTAGATGTCACTTTTAATTTGTTTTCACCAAATTTTAGTTGGGGAGGACCCACTATTGTGTTATATTTGCTCTCTAAGATATCTATCTGATGCTATCATATTGTGTTAAAAAAAAATATATTCAAGTATGCAAAGGTTCTTTGGTAGTATCATTATAATGCAAATTATTATTTCTCTTCGAAAACATATATTGTTTCTAGTTAGTGACATTTCGCTAAATGACCTATTAGGATGTTATTGACAAGAGCAGCTTCTTGTATGGACGTTATATAATTTCTTAAACTCTTAGGTAGTCAATCGGTCTTTGACCTACAATTATTTTTAGATAATGTAACCAATGAAAACCCTAAATCCATGACATTTAAATTTAAAGAATGATAATAATTAAAAGAAGTAAAGTTGTTTCACTTTTCATAGCTTAATTTGACATTTCACAGATCCCACAAATTGACAATTTTAAATTTTTAAAGAAAACTTAAATTATTAACAACTGCATGCACATTTATAAAGAAAATGATTAGAGTTGGAGAGGTAAAATAAAGATTAATAATAACATTGTCATCATCCTTATGAAGAATTAAACTCTTATATTAAGTTTTAAGATATTTCATTTATTCATACTTATATGTATATATAAACCTATTGCTTGGGTACTAACTAGTCAGTACCCAATATACTGACCCTACCAATAGGGTGTTGCCACGTGGCTTTTTCCTTTTAACTTTTTACATTTATTTCTTTACATTTTTTACGAATGGATCACGTGGTAAAACCTCATTGGTTGGTCAGTATTCTAGCATTTTCTTTAAAATTTCTTTTACATTTTCACACATCTCAACATCGCGGCCACCAACAACCACTAAGTTGATTGGTACATGTTGGTGTCAAAGTTTATTGAAACATTGATGTTTTTTATTTGGCTTTTATTAAACATTAATTTCACGCGTGATGGAGGGACGGTGAATATAATCCCTAGCTCGTACTCGCATCCATCAAATTATGAGTTCTAACTTTTAAGTCATGTCCTGTGTCTCAATCTCAATGCTCAATTATATAAGTCCATCATACAATTATAGGTTTTAACTTTTAAGTCATTTCTTTGTCTTAGTATGATTTTAAATTTTATTACCGTCTAACGTGGTTCAGTGGTAAAAGACGCTTATTTAGTCTGACGATATTTCGTGTTCGAATAGCCATCATCACATGTGTTATATAAGAAAATAAATCAAATTTGTAACTGTTCAAAAACCTAAAAAATTCACAAGTCAATTAGAAGGAAAATAATTTTTGAAATTTAGATGTCTACATTTTAGGGATTGAGAATTTTTTTTATTTATTTATTTATTTATTTATTTTTATTTTTAAATATTACAGTATAGAAATTGTTAAATAGAAGGATAAACCCACACATTTAGTGTGTGTATATGTATACATAAAAAAAAAAATGTATTGTCAATTCGTTCTGATATAAAATATATCAAGACGAAGAATGTGGACTATTAAATTTACATACTTTGACTCAAGTTGTATGCACTTGTCAAAACTTCTTTATAATCTTTGATCTACATTCTTCGTCCTGATATATTTTATCAGGACGAATTGACAATAGAAAGACTATATATATATAAAGAGAGAGAGAGTAATTTTTCAATGAGAACTTTTACAATGCACACTTTAAGCACCTTTTGATGAAATTGTATGAAATATATTGAATCTTGATTTGATTTTTTGTATGTATGGTTGAAACATTGAAATACATTTATGGAAATAAAATAAAAAATAAAAATTTGGTGCAAGAGCTAACTTTTTCCGATTTTTTGTAGATAAATCATTTAAAAATAGGGAAATATAAGAAAAAATAGTTCTCAAATCCAAAAAATTTTCAAATTTTTACCAAATGTGTATTTTAATTTTCTTAGGATGTATACAAAAAATCTCATCGAAAAAACATTTGATTACATTCAATTTCATCAAAAGGTGTTTAAATTGTGCATTGTAAAAGTCCTCATTGGAAAATTACTCTATATATATAGATAGAAATTTTCAAGTCAATGCACACTAATATAACTTCATGAGGATATTGAATATGAGTCACTAGTTTTACATGTTTTGACTTAAATGTATATGCACTTGTCAAAACTTCTCTTACAGGATATCGAATTTTAAGAAATTTATGGGATCACATATTACCATTGGATTCAATCCATACAACGGCCAAGATGAATGTTAAATTAAAAAAGTTATATATATACTTATATATAACTTTCTGAGATTTCAACATCAAATAATTCCTTTATTTTTAATGTAAAATTATTAAAAGTAAACAAATGTCGGCGTAACACTTATAGTTGGAGTAACTTGAATTAATTAACTCACAATTATATTAATTATAACCCTACCATGTATATCTGACTTTTGAGACCGATTTGAATCTTAATTAACAACGATGGAATTTATTACCTTCTGATTTGAATATTCTATCACAAATGACAAAACCAAAATGGGAAAATTCTCCAAATGTTATGAAGAGAATTCAACTAAGTTTATATAGTATATATGTATGACTCCACAAGAAAAAAAATATTATACTTTTGGTATAAATTACTATAATGTTTACATAAGGCCACAAGGGTATTTGATCTTCAATATATTCATCTAGACGGCTTCATTTTAATATAATATATATCAAAACAGGGGTGGAACCAGAAATCTTAATTTGGAAGCTAGGGCCACTATACTAAAATAAGAGATTTAGGAAAGTAAAGTAAAAAAATGATAAGATTTAGTGGTAATTTTTTTAATTTTTCAAAAGAGACTTAATTTTTTGAGAAAATGGGTGTAAATTAAATAGCACCCTTTACTCTCTTGGTTTTGGCATCGCTTTAAGAACTCTAATTTAAATAGAATCAAAGTATGGTTTGAGATAAAAATGTCCTCACTTTGTTTTTTCCTATATAATTTTTTTTTCCTTGCAAATTCGACACTTATTTTGCAAACTCGAGACTTATTGGATCAAATTCGAGATTTATTGGCCAAATTTGAGACTTATGAGGTATTTTCACAAATTCAAGATTTACTAGGCAAAATAAGAAAAAAAAAAAATTATGTTGTCTTCTTCATCCATCAATGGAGGTCAACCTACCTCCATCAATGGAGGACGACACCGTTTTTAGATGACAAAGACAACGAAGGCTCGATTTAGTCTTTGGATTTCAACTTCTCAAGCCTTCATCGATCAATTTCTCATTTGACTTCAGATTTCGTCGTGCGAGAAGGCTACTTGCATTCTCGAGCCTTCGTCTCCAGAACGGCTACTCGAAGAATCCGGTGAGAAGGCGTGAAGAAAGCTCAATTTCATCTCCGGAGACTATTCGTTTGATTTCCTTGCACCTTCAATTCAAGCTAATTTAGTCTCTGGATTTCGTCAAACGAAACTACGAAGATGACGTCGTTCCAGAAGACGATGAAGGCTCGAGAAGATATTTAACGAAGCCAACGAAGGCTCTAGTTTTTGGAGGTCTGATCGACCTCAATTGATAGAGCTTTTGAACTTTTGAGCTCCATCAATGGACTTTTTATTTATTTTTTATTTTTTTTATAAGGACTGGTAAGAGATAATTATAGAAAAGTTGAGGTATTTTTGTCTCAAATCAATCTTTGATGCTATTTAAACTACAATTATTAAAGTGGTGTTGATTCCAAAAGTCGCTCCCCAAAAATTTCCATATAATTTTTCACCCCTATTTTTTGGGGTTAATTTCAATAATATACCCTAATGTTTTGGGACTTGGTTGATTTATTATTTTATTTCAAACGGAACACCATTACTCAAAAGAAAAAAAAAATCAACATCATCCTCAATCAGATTTTTGGCCAAGTTAATCCATATATAGTTAAGAATTAGACTTTATCTTCCTAAATTGTCTAAGATAAAATTTCATAAGATGAGATTAATATGAATTTTTTCCTGTTAATTCTTTTAATTTTTTAAGTTTTTTTATTTATTTATTAATTTTTAATAATTTTTAAATATTCATTTATAGAATAATATTCTAATCATTCATAAAATATTAAAGGAAGGACAATTTGGACAATTCACAAAAAGTATCAGTGTTAAATTTACTATTGATCAAAGTGGTCAAGGGTATGTTTTTATAACAAAATACATAACTAGAATATAATTGTGTCATTGTGAAACGTTAGGTTTTTTTTTTATTTTTTTAATTTTAATTTTAATTTTAATTTTGAGTTAACCCTCTTATTTTAGGAAATAGACCATAGCCCTTGTGGGCTCCCTCCATCTGCCATCGATGGAAACAATTTCTTAATTGCGAGCAATGATGAAAACATCTATGTTGATAGATATATCGGTACTACGATTTGGTAAAAATATCGATGAAAATATCGATATCGACGGATATTGATGTAAAGTAGGAAATTTTGGCTAAAAACATTAAAAATAATTTATAATGAAACATGAAAACAAATTTAAAAAATCATTAATCTAAAAAAACACACACACACACATACATTTTCATCAAAGATATATAATATATAACAACTATATGGTATAAATATGAATATAATGCACATGAGCATTACATTCATATTTATACCATATAAATTTTCCATTAAAATTTTGTTCTCAAATATTTTTCGTTATACATAACATAGAAATTTTAATACCTATTAGGGGAATTTTCAATCAGTTTGACAAGTCTGGATAATTGGCGGTAAAAACGGAACATATCAATCCACGTCATCCAAAAGTCAAAGTTGAGACATATCATCAGATAGTCAAAGAAAAACACATGGAAGCACCAAATACATAAACAGCTGCATATATCAAACCCTGCCTTAGGGTTTTCCACGTAAAAACTCTAGTGTTATTTATTATTTTTGTTTATTTTATTCATATTATATTACAGTCACGTAGCAGGAATGTGCTATGATTATAAGCTTCTCAGCTGATCTAAGCATCAACTTGCCTACATGTTATTGTTTCCAGTTAATTTGTCTATAATTCAAAAATCTCAGTCAACAATTGGCGTTAGAATGAGGGGGTTTAACTCTAACTTCAAAGAACCCTCGCAAACAAACACAAAAAGGATTCTAACATGGATCCAAACGGAGATGACAACCAACACACTCCTTACAACTATCTGGGAACCATCCACCGCAAATTCAATTGCCAGTCGTAGTAACGACGATTACAACATTAGTTGATGCAACTATTGGGATTTATGCTCTAAAGCTTATAATTTGTAAATGTTATAAATTTATTAATAAAAAAGTAGTTATTTCATTCAATTAACATGACTCATACGTTTATATTATATGTGCTAACATCCAAGATTGCTAGATGTAATCTCAAATTGAGTATATGAATGTTATATATAGAGGAACTCATTTTGAGACATGCAATCTAAAGAGTCCGTAAAAAGCAAATAAAGTTAGGTACTTTATTTATGGTTAATCTACAGTTGCGGTCCATTTCGTAATGTATGATGGTCTTATCCTAAACTACCCATATGGTGTTATGAGAATGGAGGCACCTTATATGATGTTATCATATAGGACTGGACCACGATCTATATGAATCTATCACTAAGATCCGGTTGTTGAAAAATATTTATATATATCAACAAATGATGGTTGTATATAGGAGATCTAAATCCTGAATGTCTTACTGACTCCTTTGAGTTAGATCGTGTTTCTTGAAATACCATGGGTGAGATCGGAGTAGCATTCCTGATCAATAACTCCGTATCTTGGAATCACGGTCTGGCTTGTGGTTGAGAAGGTATGCATACAATAATGGAATCCATTCCTTCTTGCCAGAAGTAGATGGGTAATTCCCTTAAGGGTTGATTCAAGACTTGAACGATTAAGAGCGTTCTCCTTCTTTCCTAAAGGAATGGATTATGATATAATCATTCATTAGAGAATCAATGGTACTTAAAGGAAAAAATATAATTAGAGAGATATAACAGATTTTATGACCTAGCTCTAATTATGAACTACTTGTGGATAATCATATCATATGTAATAGCGATATCGATGGACACTGATAATTTGGTTATGTAAAACATCTACAGTTACGAGAGTACAACATTGGGTTTTTAGTGGAATAACTCTGAGGTTAATAATAGTGAAATATTAATTAAAGAGTTTAATTAATTTTTCTAAGTATTATTGGAACTCAAAACTATGGGTCCATCAGGTCCCATTGCTAGCCATTTAAGATTTATAGTAACAAGGCTCACGGAGTATTGGATGGTCTAATTAATTATGTTATGAAAGTAACTTAAATATATTCTGAGAATTAATTAAATAATGTGATTATTTAATTAATATATTATTTAATTGATTAATTAAATATTATTAAATAATATGATTATTTAATTGACATATTAATAATTAAGAATTATTAATTGTTATTTGGAGGTTTAAGTTTCGAATCTTGACAAGAGCAAAAGAATAAAAATAATGAGGGATTATTTTTATTTGCTTTAAAGAGGTCAAAGGTTCTAACCCTAGTGGTGACCAAATTAAAAAAGGATTTGGAATCATATTTTAACTTGGTTTACTAAACCCTAGGATCCTAGTATATAAGATATACTTATGAGGAAAAAGAAACTAATCGAAACCCTAAGAGAGATAGAGAGGTGCAGTTACACTAGAAAGAAAAAGAAAAAAAAAATTCTTCTTCCTTGAAGCTTGGCCGTATTCATAAGAGAAAGCAAGGTGTTGTCTTCTGATCTCTCAAGTCTCTATTCAACTACTCCCAGAATTCGTGACGTGCCCACACACACATTTGCTAGATCGCGGCACATAGCTTAGAAGGCTTAGTGGTGAAGGATTGAAAAGAAAACGAAGGAGTGTTCTTCAAAGGTATGAAAAAAAATCTCTTCCTCATATTCGTCTATACAAAAGTTCGAAGACGATAAATTTTTTAAAACCTATCGTTCTCAACGTTATTGAATTTTTCGATGCGTGACTTACAGCAACATCTGAAGCACCCCCCCGTAAACGGCTATTAGAAGTGCAAGGGGTGGATCATCTACAATATCAGTAGCAAGAGACGTGGTCATGAGCAAATTCAAAGATACAATATTGCGAAAGCGGTTCCCACGTAGCTTCAAGATACAAAAGAGTTACTTCTTTCTGTTCTGACAACTTGCGAAGATTTCCTGATTTGACCATTAGATACAAAAAAACAAGTATAACTTTCTCCTGAAAAATCAGATACCTTTTACCATTACGAAATATGGTAAATGAAGAAGCGAGGGTACAAGTCCCATTACCTTTAGCTTATATTAACCATAATAATGATCAACAAATAAATAACTAACCACTTCATAATGAAATTGTCACTATTGAACCAATAGTATAAGCACTATAAGAAATTGAATTATTGAGATCTCAAAGAGAAAAGAGATCAGCAATTTAAAATTATTACGTGGTTTATCTACAAGAATCTGAATAATGATCTGGTTTCATACCAACATGCCATAAGAAGTATTGATTCTTCTAAATGGATTGATGCCATGAAAGAAGAGATGAAATCAATGAAACATAATGAAATTTGGGATCTTATCAAGTTGCTTAACGGATGCAAGAAAGTTGGTTGTAAATGGGTTTTCAAAACCAAGTGTGATAGTAAAGGCAATATCGAAAGACATAAAACAAGACTTGTTGCCAAAGGTTTCACTCAAAAAGAAGGCATTTATTACATAGAAAAAATTTAACATGTATCTAAGAATGACTCATTTAGAATTATTATAGCTCTGGTGGCCTATTTCAATTTAGAGCTGCACCAAATGGATGTAAAGATTGCTTTTCTAAACAGAAATTTAGATGAAAAAGTTTACATGTATTAACCTAAGGGCTTTGCATTAAAGGGAAAGGAAAATCTAGTTTGCCAGCTTAAGATATCAATATATGGACTTAAACAAACTTCCAAACAATGGTATATTAAGTTTCATAATACCATTACCTCATTTGGTTTAAGGAAAACACTATTGATAAGTGTATATACCTGAAGGATAGTGGGAGTAAATTTATATATTTGATCTTGTATTTTGATGATTTATTGCTTTCCAGAA
>CATOZR010000098.1:0-5000 GCA_954870605.1 Acer campestre
ATTATGACTGAACGCTCTAAGTCAGAATCCGGGCTAGAGCGACGCGTGCGCCCGCCGCCCGTTTGCCGACCCGCAGTAGGGACCTCACGGTCCCCAGAGGCACGTGCCGTTGGTGAAGCCCGCGCGGCGGAAGAGCCGCACGGGCCGCCTTGAAACGTAATTCCCACCGAGCGGCGGGTAGAATCCTTTGCAGACGACTTAAATACGCGACGGGGTATTGTAAGTGGCAGAGTGGCCTTGCTGCCACGATCCACTGAGATTCAGCCCTATGTCGCTCAGATTCGTCCCTCCCCACACCCATCCTATATCGCAACACCCATCACATCCTATATCGCAACACCTCCCTTTTGACCACGAGGCTACAACGGTGGGGCGACCTCCCAACACCAAGTCCGAGTGCCACACGACCACCACCGAGTCCTCGTGCCAATCCACGAACTCTCTCGCTAAAAGCTAAGTGAAATGCATCCGTACCGACGGCAAGTATCACAACCAAACACTTTTGACGCTGATGCGTGCCAAGTTCGAGCACAAGTCCGTGTGTAAGACGGTGACGCGTGCCAAGTTCAAGCACAAGTCCAAGCACAAGTTCGTCAAAATGTACAAGTCTAACTTATGAAATTCCATATGCTCAAAGTTCACAAGTTCAAGCACAAGTCTGTGTGTAAGACGGTGACGCGTGCCAAGTCCAAGCACAAGTCCAAGCACAAGTCCGTGTGTAAGACGGTGACGCGTGCCAAGTCCAAGCACAAGTCCGTGCAAAAGTTCGTGTCCAAAATGTACAAGTCTAACTTATGAATTTCCATATGCTCAAAGTTCACAAGTATACGAAGAAAACGAATGCAACGTTTGTCTCTCCAACGTTTTCCATGGGGAAAAAAAAAGGGTGTGCACATCTTGGTAGGCAACGTTGGCCTTCGGGGAAAAAAAAATTTGCTCGGAATTGGCTCAAATTTTTCATGGTAGTCTACGACACTATTCTAGGCATCCATGCAAAAAATGGCACGGAAAATTATTTCAAACGAAGTTTTTATGGAATGGCTTGGTAGAAGTGTGCACATTTTGGGCACCATGGGCTGATTTTGGCCTTGGCTAGGCAAGGCCTTGGTGGGGAAAAAAAAAAAAAATTCTCGGAATTGGCTCAAATTTTGCATGATAGTCTATGACACTATTCTAGGCATCCATGCAAAAAATGGCACGGAAAATTCTTTCAAACGAAGTTTTTATGGCACGGCTTGGTAGAAGTGTGCACATTTTGGGCACCATGGGCTGATTTTGGCCTTGGCTAGGCAAGACCTTGGTGGGGAAAAAAAAAAAAATTCTCGGAATTGGCTCAAATTTTGCATGATAGTCTATGACACTATTCTAGGCATCCATACAAAAAATGGCACGGAAAATTCTTTCAAACGAAGTTTTTATGGCACGGCTTGGTAGAAGTGTGCACATTTTGGGCACCATGGGCTGATTTTGGCCTTGGCTAGGCAAGGCCTTGGTGGGGGAAAAAAAAAAAAAAAATCTCGGAATTGGCTCAAAATTTTGCATGATAGTCTATGACACTATTCTAGGCATCCATGCAAAAAATGGCACGGAAAATTCTTTCAAACGAAGTTTTTATGGCACGGCTTGGTAGAAGTGCACATTTTGGGCACCATGGGCTGATTTTGGCCTTGGCTAGGCAAGGCCTTGGTGGGGAAAAAAAAAAAAATTCTCGGAATTGGCTCAAATTTTGCATGATAGTCTATGACACTATTCTAGGCATCCATGCAAAAAATGGCACGGAAAATTCTTTCAAACGAAGTTTTTATGGCACGGCTTGGTAGAAGTGTGCACATTTTGGGCACCATGGGCTGTGGCAAGGCCTTGGTGGGGAAAAAAAAAAAATTTCTCGGAATTGGCTCAAATTTTGCATGATAGTCTATGACACTATTCTAAGCATCCATGCAAAAAATTGCTCGGAAAATTCTTTCAAACGAAGTTTTTATGGCACGGCTTGGTAGAAGTGTGCACATTTTGGGCACCATGGGCTGATTTGGCCTTGGCTAGGCAAGGCCTTGGTGGGGAAAAAAAAAAAAAAAATTCTCGGAATTGGCTCAAATTTTGCAAGATAGTCTATGACACTATTCTAGGCATCCATGCAAAAAATGGCACGGAAAATTCTTTCAAACGAAGTTTTTATGGCACGGCTTGATAGAAGTGTGCACATTTTGGGCACCATGGGCTGATTTTGGCCTTGGCTAGGCAAGGCCTTGGTGGGGAAAAAAAAAAAAAAAATTCTCGGAATTGGCTCAAATTTTGCATGATAGTCTATGACACTATTCTAGGCATCCATGCAAAAAATGGCACGGAAAATTCTTTCAAACGAAGTTTTTATGGCACGGCTTGTAGAAGTGTGCACATTTTGGGCACCATGGGCTGATTTTGGCCTTGGCTAGGCAAGGCCTTGGTGGGGAAAAAAAAAAAAAAAATTCTCGGAATTGGCTCAAATTTTGCATGATAGTCTATGACACTATTCTAGGCATCCATGCAAAAAATGGCACGGAAAATTCTTTCAAACGAAGTTTTTATGGCACGGCTTGGTAGAAGTGTGCACATTTTGGGCACCATGGGCTGATTTTGGCTTGGCTTGGCAAGGCCTTGGTGGGGAAAAAAAAAAAATTTCTCGGAATTGGCTCAAATTTTGCATGATAGTCTATGACACTATTCTAAGCATCCATGCAAAAAATGGCACGGAAAATTCTTTCAAACGAAGTTTTTATGGCACGGCTTGGTAGAAGTGTGCACATTTTGGGCACCATGGGCTGATTTTGGCCTTGGCTAGGCAAGGCCTTGGTGGGGAAAAAAAAAAAAAAAATTCTCGGAATTGGCTCAAATTTTGCATGATAGTCTATGACACTATTCTAGGCATCCATGCAAAAAATGGCACGGAAAATTCTTTCAAACGAAGTTTTTATGGCACGGCTTGGTAGAAGTGTGCACATTTTGGGCACCATGGGCTGATTTTGGCCTTGGCTTGGCAAGGCCTTGGTGGGGAAAAAAAAAAAATTTCTCGGAATTGGCTCAAATTTTGCATGATAGTCTATGACACTATTCTAAGCATCCATGCAAAAAATGGCACGGAAAATTCTTTCAAACGAAGTTTTTATGGCACGGCTTGGTAGAAGTGTGCACATTTTGGGCACCATGGGCTGATTTTGGCCTTGGCTAGGCAAGGCCTTGGTGGGGAAAAAAAAAAAAAAATTCTCGGAATTGGCTCAAATTTTGCATGATAGTCTATGACACTATTCTAGGCATCCATGCAAAAAATGGCACGGAAAATTCTTTCAAACGAAGTTTTTATGGCACGGCTTGGTAGAAGTGTGCACATTTTGGGCACCATGGGCTGATTTTGGCCTTGGCTTGGCAAGGCCTTGGTGGGGAAAAAAAAAAAAATTTCTCGGAATTGGCTCAAATTTTGCATGATAGTCTATGACACTATTCTAAGCATCCATGCAAAAAATGGCACGGAAAATTCTTTCAAACGAAGTTTTTATGGCACGGCTTGGTAGAAGTGTGCACATTTTGGGCACCATGGGCTGATTTTGGCCTTGGCTAGGCAAGGCCTTGGTGGGGAAAAAAAAAAAAAAAAATTCTCGGAATTGGCTCAAATTTTGCAAGATAGTCTATGACACTATTCTAGGCATCCATGCAAAAAATGGCACGGAAAAATCTTTCAAACGAAGTTTTTATAGGGTCGGGTGACCGCTCAAGCATAGGGTGTGTTCCCTCCCACCACTCCTGAAAGTGCTTTAAAACCTCTTTAGGGGGGGAGGTGTAAGGTCAGTCCGGTGGGCCCCACAAAATAGTGATGCCATGGGGTGCCCCCCCTCACCCCAGCCACTCCTTGGTGCCTTGGCGTGTGCAAATAGCACACGTTGGTGCCTCGGCATGGGCATGCCTTGTGCTCGATTTTAGCCTTGGCCGTGCAACGTTGGCCTTCGGGGGCAAAAAAAAAAAAATTCTCAGAATTGGCTCAAATTTTGCATGGTGGTTTGTGGCCTCATTCTAAGCATTCTTGGAAAAAATCGTGGCCAAATTCTTTAAAATGAAGGTTTTATAGGCTTGGGTGACCGCTCAAGCATAAGGTGTGTTCCCTCCAAACACTCCTGAAAGTGCTTAAAACCTCTTTAGGGGGGGAGGTGTAAGGTCAGTCCGGTGGGCCCCACAAAAGAGTGATGCCATGGGGTGCCCCCCTCACCCCAGCCACTCCTTGGTGCCTTGGCGTGTGCAAATAGCACACGTTGGTGCCTCGGCGTGGGCACGCCTTGTGCTCGATTTTAGCCTTGGCCGTGCAACGTTGGCCTTCGGGGGCAAAAAAAAAAAATTCTCAGAATTGGCTCAAATTTTGCATGGTGGTTTGTGGCCTCATTCTAAGCATTCTTGGAAAAAATCGTGGCCAAATTCTTTAAAATGAAGGTTTTATAGGCTTGGGTGACCGCTCAAGCATAAGGTGTGTTCCCTCCAAACACTCCTGCAACTGCTTTAAAACCTCTTTAGGGGGGAGGTGTTGGTTGAGAAAAGAGGTGCCCCGGTGCCTATGCTTGGGTTCCCCCCCATCCATCGAGGAGATGGGTGAGGCATAGGCACACCCCGGTCGGCGGATCGATGAAAGGTTGTGGGTTTTGCGACGGTCGGAAACTTTCATCGATCCGCCGGCCACGGCCTGTGGGAAAGGAGTGCTCTGTTCGATCTTTCTCGAGAGGAGAGGGACGGTTCAACTCGGATTTTGGTCTTTCCAACGTACTTCACAGAAACGTGAGCATGGCTTCGGCTGTGGGATCGGAGTAATGAGGATACCGCGGTCGGGTCAGGAAATGAGTTTTTTAACCTCTCGTTGGAGATCGGCACCGTCACTAATTTCCCATCTGGCCGTTGGTGGAGATTAATCAATAATCTCCACCATGTCCCGTCGGAAAAATTTTTCAAATCCGTCGCAAATTTTTTCAAATGTTTTCACTTGGTCA
>CATOZR010000099.1:0-24080 GCA_954870605.1 Acer campestre
TTCTCTGAAAGCGATCTTCGCGCAAAACCAAGCACATAATCGTGCAAGCGCGGACGTTTCCGAACATATTCGGGAAACGAATTACACGACACAAAACACACACCAAGATATGACAAACAATGTGCTAGTGTGAAAAGTGACATTTGAAGAGAATGCACACAAAAGTAAAGCATACATATGCAAACTGAAACAAATTATGGTGTGTTCAATATTAATCTAGAGGGGGGGTGAATAGATTTTATCCGATTTTACCAAATTTTCGTTAATGGTCAAGATTACGAAAATACCCTCCACTAGTCAATATACAATAGCAAGTGTAATATGGTGCGGAAATTAAAAGACACTTGATATTTACGTGGAAACCCTCTCGGGAAAAACCACGGGCTATGTAAGTGAGCCACACTTGAACCTCGAATCCACTAAATGTGTAAAACGATTACAACCTAATCCCGGAAGTAATCACACACCTACCTACTCCCGGTATAAGTGAACCTAGTCCCAATGCTTGTGATTTATGCAACCTAATCCCGGAAGCAACACAAGACTTAGTTCTCAATGAAGAGAAAACAACCTAAGTGAATATATGAAATACTCAAAATGCAACAAGAGCAAGGCAACTCTATATGCTTACCTAGAATGATGATATATCAATGAAATCAATCCTAGATATCAAAAGCTAAATGACATATCATAAAGCTTAGCTAGATGTTATCAATCACAAAACAATCCTAGCTATCAAACAATGTCAACATGTCCAAACATGTGAACTCAATTAGTTGTAGAGAATTTCTAACAACATAATTGTCAATTAAATCCACAAGAACATTCAATTAAGCTTGACTAGATAAATAAACATTAATCTATCAACCTAATCATCAACCAATTGTACAAGAATGTTCTAGGGTTAGCTATTTAGGGAAAATCATCCTAATCATGTAAGCTATCACAAACAAAACCCAATCATGTCATAACTTCACTAAATATGCAATAAGAGTGAAGATTTGCTAAACTAAGCAATAAAAGACATGTCTTGACTAAGATAGAACAATAAATGAAGATGTTGAGTTTGTTCTACTTACCAAGTTATAAATGAAGAAGACCCATGGAAGATTGATGCATGAAACATGTTAGATGCACATGGGTTTTGGGTTTGGAGAGTTAAAGAAGCAAGATTGAAGCTTTCTCTCTCTAGGGTTTGAGTTTCTCACTCTAAGGTCTGATTTTGAGCTCTTAAAAACGAGCAAGGAAGAAGATGATACTTATATAGGACCCCTAGATGAAATGACGTCGTTTTGAAAAATTTGCAACAGATCGCCCGATTCTGCGCCCTGTTCTGCGGCCTTGACCGCAGAACACAAGGGCGCAGAAATGCACCTGATGGTTTTGCGGCCCCTAAACGCAAAAACCAAGGGCGCAGAAAAGAGGACAGAGAGTATGGTTTCTGATCCTCATTCTGCGGCCTCATTTCTGCGGCCTTGGCCGCAGAACAGGGCGCAAAATGCGCCTGATGGAGCATCCTAAAATCTAACCATGCTATGCAATACTAAGCAAGATGCAACCAAATAAACATGCATGAAGAGAGATGAAATAGGCAATAATGCATACACACAATAAATACACAACACATTCAAGAATGAGAATTATGCAAGTGATGTGTGTGTGTGCATCTACTTCTCTTCATTGCAAGAAACACTAAGTATGATACCTTTGGAGTGCTTCTTCCCTTGAGGTCTTGAAAATGGCCTTTGAGCATCATCTTCAATCACCTAACTACCCTTACAATTCAAACCCCCAATATGTGGTTTGTCTACGAAATAAGCCAATCAACAATGGGAATCCTTACAATCTCCCCCTTTGGCTATTTCGTGACAAAACCACCACTCACATTGATCCTCACAAGATAAATGAAACTACGGGAAATTCTACATTACAAAGTACAAAGAGATAAGAAAATAAAACTTCAAGTCTTCAATCTCTTGTAGAATAACCAAACCTTCAAAACAATTAGATTACACTTCCAAAGCAAGTGTATGTGAGATGATCAAGTGAAAGAAAAACAAGCATTTGCATATGAATCTTTTAACCACAATATCATGCAATGTATGAGTATGCAATGCTCCCCCTCAAAGGGTTACTCCCCCTCAAACCATAAACTCCCCATAAGCACAATTGCTACAACAATTAGCACAATTGCTACAACAATTAGCAACTCCCCTTACCACATCCTACTCCCCCTTTTTGTCATGAAATAGGCAAAGGAGTAGTCCCCAACCGGGTCACTCATAGCAAAGAGAGAAAGAAGCATACAAGATAATGCATAGTTAAATAAGCCACTTTATGCACTCAATTAATTGGAGAGAATCAAGGAGATTTATTTTATAGAAAATGTGTGAATTAGAAATGCTTTGCAAACAAGACATGTTGCATTCAAGTCCAAAAAACAATGGTATTTGGCAAAGCAAATTGACAAAGGTTTCCAATTAGAATTCAAACCAATTTTACCATTTGTCATGAGAGAAGCAAGGATATAGAGATTTCATTGATTTCAATTTTTTAACAACAACTATATCCACCTTTATAAGCGAAACATGGCATGAGCGACTTTGCACCCTATTTGATTTTTCCGGGTATGAAACCCGTATGATAGTAACCATGTTCAACAAATAAAGAAAGAGAGACTTTGAATGGATACAAGATCCTTTATCAATTTTAGTCTCACTAGCTTTTTCACACATTGTTTTGCATTTAAGAATATGCAATCATCAATTCATGCTTTTCCAATTTAGCAAGGCATTTGAATTTCATGCTTTTCAAGTTCATTAGCATGTCAATTAAGAATCATCATGTCATGGAAATAACTATAGGTCATTCAAATCATACTTCCTATGAAAATTTCCTAGTCCAAAAATGCATGTTTGAACAAAAATATGACATGGATTGAAAACAAAGCAAGGTTCACACTTATTGAGAAAAAAGCATATATACATATGTCCAACCAAGCTTACTTCAAGCAATTAAAAGAGAAGCACAAGATCTTTCAAATAATTTGCATGCATCAAGTATACAAAAAGCTCTCTTTGCTTGAGTTCCCCTTATGGGGTCAATACCACCCTTCAACAATGAAGGTCATGAGGTCCTATGGACCTACCAAGTCCATTGGACTCGGTTGAACCTATGTGAGACATGTTTGTCTCGTAGCAAGCGGGTTCATCTTTTCTTATCCACCTAGGTGATACATTTTTCTTCCTAGGGGTCAAAGGTTCTAGAGTTCTAGAAGTCATAGGATCATGTAAATGGTTCTCATTTTTCCTATGAGCATGCATTCTAGCTCTAGCCTTCTTTTTCTCAATCATGCTTCTAATTCTACACATTCTAATGTAGTGAAAGCAATTTGGTCTAATATGACCATCAATACCACAATAATGACATGTAGGGATAAAGTTAGGAATCATACCATGTCCTTGTGCATGCATAGGAGCCTTCCCATGTCTTTATGGTTGTCTTGGTAGTTGGATAGGATTTCTCCTTCTTTGTTGTTGACCAAGACTTGATTGCTTCCTCGGTTGATTTTGCATGATTGGTCTCTTCCCTTGATGAATTTGAGCTTGAGGGAAGTTATTAAGAGGAACTTTTTGAGCTTGAGGTTGTCTTCTTGAAGCTACCTTCACTTGAGCATTATGAGAGCATTGTCCTAGATCAATCTTCTTCCTAGGAGTTTGCACGTGTGAAGTCTCTTTGTTACCTAAGCTCTTGACAAATACGGTCTTGTTGGGAGTGGAGGACTCCTCACTATCTTCAAATCCAAGACCTCTTTTGTCATAAGGGCTCTTTCCAACACCAAGCATGTTGTCAAGTTTCTTGGTGCTTGTGGCCATCCTAGTCAATGACTCTTTGGCTTCATCAAGCTCCCTCTTCAACCCCTCTTCATTCCTCTTAGACAAAGCTAGCTCATCTCTTAGCTTGTCTTCAATCTTCTTGGATCTTTCCACTTGTTCATATAAGTGGTCATTATGAGCTAAAAGGTCTAGATTCTCTTCTCTCAATCTTTGAGTCTTTTCCTTGGTCTTCTTTTCTATGTTCTTAAACTCAATGAGAAATTCTTCTAGAACCTTTTTCTCCACATATCCATATGTGGAGTTAGATGAAGAGTTATCTTCACTAGAGTCAAAAGCTTCTTGACTCTCATTCTCTTCTTCATTGTAGAAGATCGGAAAGGCAAAATAATTATTCTCACAATCATTCAAGCTCGTGGGACTTTCTTCAACAATTTTCACTTTGTTGTCCCGCTTGTGAGAGCTAGCAAGAGCCAAATGTTTAGCCACAACCTCTTCATCACTTGAGGAGTCATTTGAAGTGGCATCCATTTCCTTTCCTTCTCTTCCATCCCTCAAGTTAGCACAATCGAGGGAGATATGCCCGAATCCTCCACATTCGTAGCATTGAATCTTCTCTCTTGAAGATATCTCATGGTTTGGCTTGACATTCTTGATAGTGATCTTCTTCTTCTTGAAGTTATCCCTTTTTGAGCCATAACCACTCTTTTGTAGATTCAAGAACTTCTTGAATCCCTTGACAATGAGTGCCATATCTTCATTAGAGTTATCCTCCTCCTTTTCCACCTTAGAAGTTTCCAAGGCTAGATTCTTTTTCTTCTTAGGAGGTGAAGTGATAGCCTTTCTTGATTCATAGGCTAGAAGTCTTCCAATGACTTCACTCGGCTTCATATCCTTATAGGAATCATTTTCTTCTAAAGCCGTCACTTTAGGTTCAAACCTTTCGGGTAGAGATCTCATAATCTTCTGCTTGATTCTCCTATCCGAATACGGGTCTCCAAGTTGATGGCTTTGATTTACAATGTCCATTAGCCTAACTTGGAAGTCATTGAAGTGCTCGTGCTCTTCCATCCGAATGGTCTCAAAAAGAATTTGTAGGACTTGTAACTTGGAGTCCTTGACCACTTCGGTTCCTTCATGAGCAACTTCTAGGATATCCCATGCCTCTTTGGCAATCCTAGTAATTTGAATCAACTTATATTGATTCTCATCGACTGCGCAACGGATAGCATGTATGGCTTTGTTGTTCCACATGGAATCAACAAATTCTTGCGCGTCCCATAGTGCCTTAGGCTTAAGCACTTCTCCTCCTCCTCCGGTAGGAGTCATCTTTGGTGGAGCATAACCATCTTCAACCGCCATCCATGCCCTATCATGGATTTGGCACAAGTATGCTTCCATCTTCCCCTTCCACGAGGAGTAATTATCGCCGGTGAGCAACGGTGGCCTCACACTCGACGCTCCCTCTTTGCTCATCCCGAAACCACTCATAGTGTTTGGATGAATGCAAATGAGATGAATGCAAAATGTATGAAGAAATCAAACAATCACACACAATGCAAAAACACACCAAAAGTGAGCAAGGATCACCTAAGTATATCTAGGAACCCGCTCTGATACCAATTGAAACAAATTATGGTGTGTTCAATATTAATCTAGAGGGGGGGTGAATAGATTTTATCCGATTTTACCAAATTTTCGTTAATGGTCAAGATTACGAAAATACCCTCCACTAGTCAATATACAATAGCAAGTGTAATATGGTGCGGAAATTAAAAGACACTTGATATTTACGTGGAAACCCTCTCGGGAAAAACCACGGGCTATGTAAGTGAGCCACACTTGAACCTCGAATCCACTAAATGTGTAAAACGATTACAACCTAATCCCGGAAGTAATCACACACCTACCTACTCCCGGTATAAGTGAACCTAGTCCCAATGCTTGTGATTTATGCAACCTAATCCCGGAAGCAACACAAGACTTAGTTCTCAATGAAGAGAAAACAACCTAAGTGAATATATGAAATACTCAAAATGCAACAAGAGCAAGGCAACTCTATATGCTTACCTAGAATGATGATATATCAATGAAATCAATCCTAGATATCAAAAGCTAAATGACATATCATAAAGCTTAGCTAGATGTTATCAATCACAAAACAATCCTAGCTATCAAACAATGTCAACATGTCCAAACATGTGAACTCAATTAGTTGTAGAGAATTTCTAACAACATAATTGTCAATTAAATCCACAAGAACATTCAATTAAGCTTGACTAGATAAATAAACATTAATCTATCAACCTAATCATCAACCAATTGTACAAGAATGTTCTAGGGTTAGCTATTTAGGGAAAATCATCCTAATCATGTAAGCTATCACAAACAAAACCCAATCATGTCATAGCAAGTGATGTGTGTGTGTGCATCTACTTCTCTTCATTGCAAGAAACACTAAGTATGATACCTTTGGAGTGCTTCTTCCCTTGAGGTCTTGAAAATGGCCTTTGAGCATCATCTTCAATCACCTAACTACCCTTACAATTCAAACCCCCAATATGTGGTTTGTCTACGAAATAAGCCAATCAACAATGGGAATCCTTACACAAACATTACAAGTGAGTGTGTGCAACTAAATCTCTTCAATAAGAAAGTAAGCACAAGATATACCTTTGAGTGCTTGTCCACCTTGAGGTCTTGAGAAGTGTCATTGAGCATGAACACCTATCACTTAAGATACCCTTTACAAACAACCCCAATATGTGGTTTGCACACAAAATAAGCCAATCAAAAACCGGGAATCCTTACATAAATATATATGAATATGCAGTACATGCTTCAAGTAAAAAGAAAAAAAAAAAATACATGAATATTATAAGTGGGAATATTATTCATGGTTTTCATGTGTTTAAAAACGTTTATTTTCTTTATGGCTACCCTAGCCTATTCAAATTGTTTTAGAAATGACCGAGTGAGAAAGCCAGCTTGCTTTAATCATTATTTTAAGCATCCAGCTCCTCTTTAAATAGCCCTCAAATACAAATTGAAAATCGCAACAGTTTGAAAAGGAGTAGTTTTGCTAGTAATTATTATAAGTGAGGATATTTTAGTAAAAATACATGAATTCCATTTTTCATTCGGGAAAGGGAACTTGATTTTTAGGGTGGGTGGGGGGAATTAAATTCCCTTTCCATTAGTAACTTAATTACTGATTTGAGAGTGGGGTCCACGTAACTTAATTCCCTAAAAATTTAGTAAACACTGGAATTCACAAATTAGTAACTTAATTCCCTTTCAAGTTTTACTATAATAACAAAATAAAATACAAATAAACTTTCAACTTTCAAGTTCGAGCACAGTAAAAATGAAATTTAAATAACCTTCCACACATAAATTAATTTTAATTTAAACAGAGACCTCTTTAGCAATATAGTATCCGTAGGTAGCCAGGTATCCATACCGAGGGTAGAATTGTCATCTCTGTATAGAAATGGCATTATGGCAATCAAATATGTTCTTAGGATTGATCTTAATTAGTTCTGCCTAGAAAATGATTTGGCTTTTCTAGTGATCGATAAAATAATTGTAATATATTATTTTTTGTATCTATTCTATTAATTCAGTTTGCCTTCAAACTTCAAATATACATCTTATATTGAATTTATAGATGAAATTCACATACCACTAAAATGTATATAATATCGGAAGAATATTGAATAATTTTTATATTCTAATGTGTGTGTGTATATATATATATATATATATTGAGTAATGCCAGCGTCTCAAATTCTTTTCCCAAATTCCTTTCCAAATGATGTGGCACGTGAGGAGTCAACATTTTATCACTTACCACATACAAGATGTTGATTCCTCACGTGCCACGTTATTTGGAAAGGAATTTGGGACGCCTAATATTAATCATATATATTTAGCACAATGTTCAGTTACAGCATAGTTCCATAAAATACAACATCCAGACCCACCCGTTGATTGATGCACCCTTGACTTTCTTCCATGAAAGATAACAAAAAAAAAAAAAAAAAAAAAAAAAAATTGTATCAAACGGCTAATTTCAGGCACTTAAAACTAACTCACAAGTAAAAATATCTCTCTATTGTACAATCTTGCCAACTATATCGTACATTTATACACTAATCATACCTCCAGTATTTCTAATACAAAAAAAAAACCAAACCAGCCACATAGATTTTCTGATGCAACTGGCCAAAGACATCAAAGTGCAATTTAGTGAACAGATAAGCAAGATCCGTAGACAACACATCTATATTCGCTGAAATTAAACACGAATTTGGATCTTCCATGAAGACTTTACTCTCCTTTTCTGCATTTGAGGTTTCCTTATTGTCTGCAAAGTCATAAAAAGAAGGTTAAAATTTGAGCGGACAATAGCAAGTATTGTGGGGAGCAAAGTACAAAGTACAAAGTATTTATATATCATTGTCATACTCAAAGAAAAGGAATAAATGAATCAGATATAAATTTAGGCTTGAGGATTCACTTCTGGTTCAACTTGGTTTGTGCTGATTTCAAGTTTGATTTGTTGGTTTTCTTTGTTCACTATAGTTGCTGCGATAATGTGAGAATTCGCTTCTGTAAATCTAAACTCTCGATATCTTTTATGCGTTTGAAGACAAATACCGAGAAAAAAATAAATCTATATTGCATAGAACTCTTTTTCATTGACACTCTTATAGTGTCCTAGAGAAGATCTCCATTTACACCCCCACCCCCCTCGACTATCTTGTCACTACTTTTACTAAACAATCAATGCTAATCAACTGAATAATGGTCCTAATAGAACTCCACATACACTATATTTTGACTACATATGAACTTTGCATGTTTATTGTCCGCATTAGGATGACAAAATCACAGTAGACCCAAAGGAGGCTGCCAACTGGCTTGACTGAGTAGAGCTAGAGCTCTCATTTGAATAAGGCCAAACCAAATAACAAGACAGAAAGAAAAATGAATCCCACCGGTAAACCCAAAGTCAACAAAGCGAGTAGCGAAATTACCCAGAATCTGCAATCTCAGTCTCGGAAGTGCCTATAGAGATATAGGGTAATCTGTGAAAGTAATGAGAAAGAACTATGAAGATTGACACTAAATCCAATTCATTAGCGATATATTCTTTCTCAGGAAATAAGAACAGAAAGAAAATAATTCCACAAATGGAGGCCTAAAAACCGTCTCACATAGATCGTCATGCACTAACCTTTCTAAGGTTTGATAATCCATCCAAATTCAATAAGATCAGTCATACCATAAAAATTTATAATGCAAATTTCTTTGAGACTTTCAGAACCTCAAGTAGAGTCAAAGTCATCTGCGATGAAAATCTACAAGCAAGTTTAAACTAAATTTCTGCAATCCACATGGATATTACCGAAATTTCTATAGAGCACCAAAACCAACCATAACACAACCGAAATTTAAAACCAGACCAGCAGAACCATGATTATTAATCAATAAGGTTATAGAAGAGCGAAATCCAAAAACTCTATGACCAACTCAGAACAAGCAGCATAAAAACTCTAGACTTGGAAGAGCTATCAGCTTTTGTTGAAAAGTGTTGGGAGATACACTCTCACCATAAAATTGTTCAGAAAACCCAAAGTGTAGGAAAAAGGAAACATAATTCATTAGATTCAATTTCATCACATGTGAATCTAATCATACAGCCAGCACAGAAAGCAACAAAAATTCCACATAACATTCATAAGTGCCATCTCAATAGATTTAAATGAAGTTAATATAGGGCGATAGGCATCACTACAGACTCCTAACTCCTAAGCAGCTGTATTTTCTCGAAACCAATTCGTTCATTTGGAAATTTAGGGCCCTGATAGGCATCACTACAGACTCCTAAGCAGCTGTATTTTCTCAATACCAATTCATTCATTTGGAAAATACAAATTTTATTCAGAAATAAGGGACTATGGGACTAGCTTGCCATACGAAAGTTTTAATCCCAGAAGTAAAGACATAGTGACTTAAAGGTCATGGCTTGATACTGAAATAGCAACAAATCAAGCCAGCCTTATGTTTAATCCACCTTGATAGATACCACAAAACATACTTCAAAGGGCAGTCACACACAGGATGATAGAGAATGCAACCAACACACTTTTTTTTTTTAACGGAAACACCAGCGGCTACAAGAAGAAAGACAGGAATAGCTCTTGAACAGATCTGAGCTTTCTAATCCAGTTTGTCCCCAATATCACTGAAACCCTCTTTTTATAATCACAAATTTATCTAAGGATCACGTTTCTCTGATATACTAACCTAAAATGATTCAGCATTCCAGAAGTGATGGAATTTCAGATGGTAACCCACAAAATTGAGATTGGTACTTTGAATCCCATCTTCAAAATATGGAGCATGAAATATTTTATCACTAATCAGCAAAAGACCCTTTGACTAACAATCTCTAGGTTTGTTTCTGGGTCAACTATGAATGCAGAAATGACACTGGAATTCAACCCCAATAAAAGTTATAAACGAAGTAGAGTAATTCTGAGTGGATCAGTTATTGTTTCAACTTTAACAAGGAACAAATAAAAGATCAACTCAGAACAAACTAATGAAAACACAAATAATCTATTTTCCTTACATGGTTAAAATTCAAATTCTAGAAATCAAGCAACTTTGTTTAGAAACCAAAAGGCAAACTAGAAGGGGTAATAAATTAGGAAAAAAAAGAAAATAAAATTGCAAGCTGTGAGAGACAAACCAGAGCATTAGTTGGATAGAAATGAAGAAAATAAGCATCAGCCAACATGGAAAGGACCGATATCGCCAGTTCTTATAGAACCAGCAACCTCATCAGCAACAGTGAAGCATGAAGAAACCCAACCTCTCAGTGCTATCCACACCATATTAGCCATCCACAGTGTCATCCCCCAATGCACTGCCATTTTCTCTTTGAGTCTTTAGGATCTAAACAGAACCCATTTGATGAAAGATTTCAATCATTCAAAAACAATTAAATTCTGGGGATTGTGTGATCATGATTACAAGTAATTGACTTGGGTTACTGGGGTTTAAGATAGCCAGTTAGATAATGCCTCGTAAGCATCGTGAACAACGAGCTGGGTTTGTGACTTTGTGTTGCATTACGTGGCAGATTTCTTTGCGGTTGGAATTAAAAACAAGTACGAACTGTTCCTTGTCATCCTTTTCCTTGTATAATAATTAAAAATAATCCTAATCATTTGTTTTGCTTGATGGCTTGGTTGACCGATTATGTAATATGGAAGACAGACACACTTTACACTTGTTGATCTCATTGGAGAAGAAAATGATAAGTAGCTAATAGCTATGGCCTTGAAGGCTAATTGTTCGTACTTTCAAACTTGGGACTTGGGAGAAGGCAGTGGTCTTCACTCTTCTCCTAACTTTTCGATTTAGGCTTTTTTTATTTTTATTTTTATTTTTATTTTTTTTATATTAATTTCTTTTCCATTTTAAATTTAACTTATTTAGTATTTTTTTTTATAAAATTATAATAAAATATTAATAATTTAATTTAAGGTTAATACTGAAATTTTAAAATTTTATAAATTTAGGATGTACATACAGTTTTAAGGGTGCAAATATCGCCACTCCTATTATTATAGCTGGAAAAAAAAAAAATAAAATTCATGTGGGCTAATGTAAAAATGAATATGGACTTTTACTAAAATTTTCATCTATTTTAATAAAATTAAGAGTTGCGATATTTGCACACCTAAAAAAATTGTATGTACACCCTTTTTGTATGAACACCCCATTATATTTTTTTAAAAGCTTATATCTTGTAATCACACCCTACACATTACCAATTATGTCTTTACTTTTAACTTTGAAAAAAAAAACTATATTATAAATAAATAAAACATAAATAATTAATTAATTAATTTTTTTTTTTGAGAAGCTACACCCAGATTTGGGAGGAGAGTTCTCCTCTCTTTTGATGGAGGAGGCCGTAGATCTTATCTGACAATCTTATCTTCATTATCATATCTCTGTCTTTCTTCTGACACTCTTATCTTTGACAAACTTATCTTCATTATCTTCTTCTGACACTCTTATCTGACTTCCTCTGTTGATTCTATTTTCATTGTTGATCTTATCTTCTTTGCCGACGATCTTATCTTTTTACTGCTTTTCTCTTTTTCTACCGACAATCTTTAGGTATCGAGATTGTGGTAGGCTTCGTCATCAAACTGCTCATCTATTTCTTCTTCAGTGAGAAATTCTCTTAATCTATCTTGTTCTACTTCCTGGATTTCGCTCAAATAATCATCTGTTTCTGGGCTAAGAAAAATCCATGGAATTGGGTACTTCATCATGACATCGTGGCTCCTTACAAAGATGGACATGTGAGGAGTCTGCCCAATTAGCTTTGGCCTGGATGAATTTACACAAGTATAATATTTTTGTGCTCTGTATCTTCGAAGATACCAAACTTGAAAAACAGGGTGCAATTACTGTTGAGAAACTTAAACAGGCCTTTCAAGATCCCATGGTTTAAATTTAAACAAAACGAATTTTCAAAATGCTCCTAAAGTTTGCTATTGCCTATCAAACAAGACTTACCCACACAGACCACTAAGGAGTTTTTTTCCAGAAAATATTAAAATTTTGTTTTCATAAAAACAAGATCTCTACTAAGTACTTTTATAGAAAAAGTTACTCTAAGGTTGCAAACAGGTTTTTCAAAATCTCTATAAGGACCGAGTTACTCTAGAAATTTATTATTCATCTTCTGCTTTCGTTAACTTGACTAGACTTCCTGGTGTTTAAAACAAGTAACTAAAAAAATTGAAAATAAAAAGTAAAAACAAGATGAAAGATCTTACTTTGAAAATATTCACAGCTTTATTGATAGCTAAAGAGGGTTGTTGGAAAATTACAAGTGAGAGAAAGTGAAAGATTTTGAGTGCTCTAGATTTGCTCGTGTGTTTTTACAAATGAGAGCTCAAACTTATTTATACAAAATTGTGAAAGAAAAGGCCAAAACAAGTGGCCGATAAAGTTAATAGTAAAACTATACATTTATTACTTTATCTGACCATCTTATCTTTATTATCATATCTCTGTCTTTCTTCTGACACTCTTATCTCTGACAAACTTATCTTCATTATCTTTTTCTGACACTCTTATCTGACTTCCTCTGTTGATTCTATCTTCATTGTCGATCTTATCTTCTTTGCCGACGATCTTATCTTTTTACTGCTTTTGTCTTTTTCTACCGACAATCTTTAGGTATCTAGATTAATGTGGTAGGCTTCGTCATCAAACTGCTCATCTATTTCTTCTTCAGTGAGAAATTCTCTTAATCTATCTTGTTCTACTTCCTGGATTTCGCTCAAATAATCATCTGTTTCTGGGCTAAGAAAAATCCATGGAATTGGGTACTTCATTATGACATCATGGCTCCTTACAAAGATGGACATGTGAGGAGTCTGCCCAATTAGCTTTGGCCTGGATGAATTTACACAAGTATAATATTTTTGTGCTCTGTATCTTTGAAGATACTCAGGACATATGTCATCTTGATCATAGTCATGAGGATAATCATCTCGTATAAATTCAACAGGAAAATTGTATGGTACTATCACAATAAAGTGATAAGCTAGTAAATAGTTTGTCATCCTGTAAGGTTGGTTAACAATCCATTCACATGGGACAGAATCAATGTCAAGGCAAAACCCGTGCTTTCCTCCAAACATCCTGATTGATTGTTGAAGTTTTTCAGGAAGAAAGGAGATTTTTAAAATATTTGTGGCATGAATGCCATCAACAATGCCATAACTAAAAAGTTCTTCAATACCTACTCTTTCAGCAAAATCTGGGATTTCAAAATCTAAAGGTAAAACATTTAAATTTATTTGTACTGAAACAAACTTAAATATAACTTTATTATTGATCCTTTTCTCTTGTAGCCATGTAGTCATACCTTCAGGTAATCCTACACCTACTGCAAGGAACTTTTGTATTTTGATAAAACGATTTAAATGGATATTTTTGGCTATCTCAAAAATAGTTTGCTTTATATCTATAGGAAGCTTTTCTACTGCTTTGTATATATTTTTTGCTTGATCCCTCATTAGGGTAATATTTATAATATCAAGGGGCATTTCTACAGAATTTGCCACCTCATCTTCTTCTTTATTATTCTTTTGACTTTCTCTACTAAGCTGATGAATTTGTTGTGCTAACTGTTCAGCTTCATCTAGCTTTTGCTTTAGTACTGTATTTTCAGCTTGGAGTTTTTCTAAAAGATCATGCATTATCTTTTTACAACTTTCTAGTTCTTCAGAAATTCTATGATTGGCTTCATTTACTTTTTTGAAATGGTTCATGAAACTAATAACTTGACTTCTATCATACATAAGACCATTAAATTCTAAAATTGGCTCAAAGCCATCTTGATTTTGTAAAAACATATTTAACGATTTATTAGCTTCTTCTAAAGAATAAAAACCTTTAAAACAAGGATTTGGAAAATCTTCAACATACATAGCAGTCTCTTGCCATGTTGAATAGATTCCAATTTTTCTTCCTCTATAAACTACATAACAAGAAAACTTATTATTTTCTACAAAAAACTGACTCAAAACATTTAAAGAGTTTAGAAAACCTTTATTATCATTTCTAAAAAACCATATGTTATTGAGTAAAGCTTGTTGAGGTTCAGTAAGCTTATCTTTTACGTGATTTAATGGCTGAAAAGGGACTCCTGGACTATGACTAATAGTAAAAGGTCCTATACTAAGCTTTTTTATACTACCGCTTTGAGCTGAGAAACTAAGGCTTTTTTGAACATTCTTTGAACTGCTAGCCATTTTGCCTGCATTCAAAAATTAAATATTTATTAGTCTGGATAATATATCAGCTATAGTATTATCTTTTCCACTAATATGTTCTAATTCTGCTTTGTATCCTTTACCAGTTAATGTTTCTAAAAAACTTATCCATCTTTTACTAATAAATGAATTTTTCTTTTGTACTTTTTTGTAAAATTCTACAATATTATTACAATCTATTCTAATAGTAAATGATTCATTCTATATATATATGAAAATTATTCAAAGTATTTATTATTCCTAATAGTTCTAATTCTGTACTTGACTTTCTACTCTCAGGTTCTGAGAACTTACCACTAGAATACATTGCTATTTCTTCTAAATCTTTTGGACTTACTTTATTAGGTTTCTGAAAAAGAATTCCAGCCCACCCTTTGCTACTAGCATCTATTTGGATTATTTTATAATAACTATCAATAGGGAGAGCTGTTGGTCCAAGATTTTTTACTATTTCTTTTATCTTTTGTATTAATTTTACATCTTCATTATTAAAATACCTTTGACCATTTTTACTAAGCTTATTGTAGAGCGGTCTAACTAAGGTGCTTAGGTTAGGGATGAATTTTCTACCATAATTTAATAATCCTAAATTTTTTTGTAATTCTTTAGTTTCTTCTAGTTTATTAGGAAAACTTAAAATTTTTGTAGTTATATGCGGTTGGAGTTCTATTTTTCCTTTATCTATTTTAAGTCCTAAAAAATCTATTTTATTCTTAAAAAGTTCAATTTTCTTTTTAGAAAGAATGATATTATTTTCTTTACATAAATCAAGAATTTTATGAACATGAGATGTATGGACATATCTATTATTGCTAAAAACAAGAATATCATATATATATACTATACAAAAATTGGAAATTTTTTAAAATATCTTATCCATTCTAGCTTGAAATACTTGGGGTGCATTTTTTAATCCAAATGGCATTACAAGCCATTCAAAATGTCCTTCAGAACAACTAAAAGCTGTCCAAGGAATAGATTCTTCATCTAGTTTTATTTACCAAAAACCGCTTTTACAGTCAAATTTAGAAAACCATGTTGCTTTCTGAATACAGTTTACTAATTCATCTTTATTGGGGAGTTTATAACTATTTCTTAGAGTATTATCGTTTAATCTTTTGTAATTTATTACCATTCTACTTTTTCCTCTTTTTTGTTCACTATGGTTACTGACAATAAAAGCTGAGCTCCTATGTCTACTAGTGCTTTCTCTTATTACTCTTAATTCTAAAAGTTCTTCAATATGCATTTTACATTCTTTTCTATCTTCCAAACTATAAGCTAAATCTTGGGTTATTATAGTGATATCAAAATTTATTATTTCTAACTTGTATACTTCTGTAGAGTTTTTCTTTAAAGGGTTATCACCAATAATTTTTGTCTTTTCTAATGCTTTTATTTTATTTTTTATATCTATTGGCCAACTATTTTCTTCTGTATTTTCTTGGTTATATTCTATTTTAGAAATTACACAAATATCTTCAGTATAACTTTCCATTAGATATTCATCTATCTCTTCATAACTTAAAACTTGTTCAGGTTCTAATTCTAAATTTACTATTGAGTCTTCTAATAAAGAATCAAAATATTCTAATTCTATTGATTTTTCTATATTGCTTACTTTCTTTATATAAGGGAGATTACTAGTTTCTAGCTTTGGTTGTATAAAGGTGGATTTTTTAAAGAAATTTACTCCGCTTGGTGTTATTAACATGCTTCCATTATTTCCTAAAATAAAATTAAGTCCTAAAATAAACTTATAGCTACTCATTTGTTTTGTTATTAAAGTCTGGGGTAAGTTATGTACTTCTCCATTAATTCTAATTGGTACATTAATTATACATTTAGTTATTTGTAATAGTGATCCATTAAATTGTCTTAATCCTACATCTGTTCCTAATTTAGTTCTAAATTCTTCTGGGGCTAAGCTTTCATGTATAATACATTTATTAGCACCGGTATCTATCATGGCTTTGGTACAGACTCTTTTGGATTTATAAAGTATTTCTACATCTATTAGTATGAGTTCACTTCCGGCTCTATTTACTTCTTCCTTTTCTATACATTTATTACAATAATATGATTCTTCCTTTTTATAACCTTTATAAAATTCTTTACTACATCTTTTGCAATTCTTTCCTAAAAAAGAATTTACTTCTTCTAACATATTAACACTATCTTCCTCAATTGATGAATTATCTTCAATTATCTTCAAAATTCTCTTCAGATCCTGATTCTGAACTAGAATCATTTTCTTCAT
The DNA here is from genome assembly GCA_954870605.1 of Acer campestre. Classification (NCBI taxonomy): domain Eukaryota; kingdom Viridiplantae; phylum Streptophyta; class Magnoliopsida; order Sapindales; family Sapindaceae; genus Acer; species Acer campestre. The sequence goes on from CATOZR010000099.1 coordinate 16,977, forward strand.
CTAATAATACATCTTCTTCATCTAATATGAATATAGTGTCTTCTTCTAATAATTCTTCTATATTAAAGACTTCTTATAAGTCTTCTAAATAATCTTCTATTTCTATTTCGATAATATTTACTTTATTATTCTTAGCTTCAGGACAATTAGGCTTGATGTGACCTATTTTTCCACATAAATAGCATTTACAATATTTATGATTTTTCTTTCTAAAAATTCTTTTTCCTTTTTTAAAGGCTTTTTGTATTTTTTGTTTATTGTTTGCATAATTATAAAACTTTCTCTTGTAGGGTTTTTTGTACTTGTTATTATTGTACTTTTTATATTTCTTTATTTTCTCTTTATGAAACCTATTATATTTATTTTTATATTTCCTAGTCTTTTCACAACCTAACGTAGGTACTTCATACAAATCTACACACATTCTACTGAACTGTATTTGAGCTTGTCTCTTAAGCTTTTCTTCATCACACAAATCTCTAATTCTTTGTTTAATAAATTCTACTGCAGGTAATAAAGAAATTTTCCAAAATAAACCTTCTTCTTTCCTACGTTTAAACCATTCAGTTAAATCTTTATAAAGTTTTTCTCCTATTTTACCAGGTAATTTTGTTACAAACTTCATTAGTAATTCTTCATCATAAGGTTGTCCTATTTGACTCCAATATTTATAAAAAGGTCTACATAATAATCAAAGTAATGTAAATCACATATTTTTAATTGTTCTAAACTTCTTATAGCTCTAATATGCTTTTGAACATCATCTACTTCCTCCATTGAGGATCCTATAATGCATTTTCTAATTGCATCTATAAAACTTAATACTGTTATATTTATTTCAAATTCATCTAATTCTTTTTGCTTTGTTTCATCCTTTTTCATATATTCTCTCCATCCTAAATAAATTTGTTTTTCATTATATCCTAAGGTACTTTCTAGATAAACTATCTTATATTTATAATCTACTATATTATTTAATGCTCCCATAGCATGTCTAATTAAATTTCCTTCCCATTTACTAAATATCTTTTTCCATTCACTTGGTCTATGTCCTTGTAAACTTAAAATTAATATATCTTTTGCTTCTGGTTCTTTCCTCCAGCTTTCTAATTTCGTTTTGGCTCTATAAACTCTTTCTGTATCTTTAATATCTCTATATTGTTCTTTAGTATCTTTTATTCCTCTATTTTCTAAATATTCATCTATTCTAGGTTTAGGAAAACCTTCTGTATCTAGAATTTTTGTTCCACTTCCACTACATGTTTCTAGAGTTTTAGGTTTGTCTTCTTCTCCTACAAATATTTCTTCTTCTATATAAGCTACATTCTGTAAGTCAATTTTTAGATTTTCAAAATTTAATTCTTCTATTAATATTTTATCAACATCTTGGTCTTCTAATTCTATATTATTACAAAGGTCTTCGAATATTTCTTCCTTTAGATAATTATGTGGGTTACTAAAAACTAAATCTATTATTTGTTCTATATTATCACTTAAGGTTTTGACTTTGTCTATGTTCTGCTCTAATCTTAACATATTAATTTCATCTTCAGAATCATCTTCTGTTATTACTACGTTACCATGTTTTTTATAATTACTAAATTTTTGAAAAGTTTCATCTTTGTTATTAGTGTAAATTTTACTGGTTTCTGGTACTTCTAATAATTGGGTTTCTAATTCTGGTAATTTCCATTCTAATCCTTGTAATTCGCTTATACTTAGTCTTGTGGGAACTTGCATTTGTACATATTTACTATGAAAATGTTCAACTATGCTTTTATTAATAAATTTAAACTTTTTATGATATTTATTATAACATCTTCCTAAAACAAATATCTTTAATCTTAAATTTTTATATTCTGCATCCATATTAAATCCTTTTGTTTGTATGCATAATTTTATCTTACTACAGAATTCTTTTATGTCTATGTCTATGTCAGGGAGGCATCCTACTACTGCTACTTTATTCCTAAGATCTACTTCAGCTGTTGCTAGTTGAGCTTGTTCATGATCATTGAACCTTTCATCATAAAGATACAGATGGGCTTTAGTATCTAATCCGGCTCTAGTTTGGCCTAATACTCCAATGATTACTACTCCTAAATGTATAGCTGAATAGCCATTCTTCATTATTTCTTTGGCACTTTGAGGGCTTATTAATGTAATTTCTTCTCTATTGTTTACTACTCCTATTGTAAATTCATCTTTATATACATACAAGCTGCTTTTAAAGCTATCTAATATTCCTTCTCGATATAGATCCTACTTCAAGCATTTTATTAACATCTTCTTCTTGGATTAAATCTTCTGTTTTTTCTATTATTTCCTTTCCTTTATTACTATAATTTAAAATGTTTCTAACTCTACTGGCTACTGGTATTCTTGTACTAGAGGTTCTTACTAGTTCCATTTTTGTTAAAGAGATTTACTTTTGGTCCTAAAATATCTTTAATTTCTACTTTTGGCTGGTTATGAGGAGACTGTGTTTCTTGCTTTTTCTCTATTATATCTATTCTTTTATTTAACCGAGCTATATATTCTTGATCAAAATCTTTTTGCACAATTTTATTTTCTAATTCTTCAATTCTTTCTAAAGCTTTGACTAGTAGCTTTATTATTGTATTACACTGTCCTTGAGTGATTGTGTTACTTTCTAGGTTAAATACTTTATCACTTATATCTACTGGTAAATTATTAGGGGTTTCTATTGTTAATTCTTTAAGTACTTTATCTAAATTGTTCATTCAGTGAGTCTTTTTATCTGTGATCTTAACTCTTGCTGAGTCTGTTTTATATTTTCTATTTCTAAACTGAGGCTTTTAACTAAACTTCTTATTTCTAATTCTACCGGTTTAGGGGTTTTTTGTTCTATTAAATTAGTTAGTTCTAATATTTCCTTTTTACTGGGGAATCTTTTTATTGTACTATTAAATTCTCCTAATAGTTCTTTTATGTAGTCTAGATTTTTTTCTTAACGTAGTTATTTTACTATTTTCAAAAAAGCTAGCTAGATCAGTAATATTTTTATTAGTCTTGTCTATATTTTCTTCTAGGTTTTGTCCTAAATTAATTAATAAATCTACAATAAAGTTTTGTTGACTATTACTAGTGTGGGGTATGTGTTTATATTGATTTTCTAAATGTTCGATGTTACAACTAATTTTTATATTATTTTGTAAGTTTAGCTTTATCTTTCTCAATCCTGCTATTTCAAGATCAAGATATTCTAGTCTCTTAAAATTCATATGTAAGGTAAAATTCTTCTTCTGTCTGCTTTAAACTGTTTAATATTTATATCTATTAATATTATGATATTTCTTCTTGTTAAAACTAATTTTTCTAAAATAAGTGTTTCTCTAAGTGGTTGTCTATTTCTTATTAATAAGTAATTTAAAATTAACTCTGCTTCACTAAAATTTAATCTTATTAAGTTTTCATAAAACTGTTCTAATGATCCAAAAAAGTAGATATTAAGGAAACAATTATTCAAATATTGCATTTAAAAATTTCTATTCTATTTTTCTTCTTTTTGGTTGACTAAAGCTTTCTTTTTCTTCACTAACAATTCCTAATATTTCTCTCCAACGATTTTCTCCTGCCTTTGCTCCTGCTATTCTACCTCTTAATCTACTGTTCTATTGTTCTGTTTCAGCTTCCTTAAGATTATTTCTTAAATTTCTTATGTGAAGTCTACAAGAATCTAGTCGTTCAGTTATATATTCTATTTGTTGATCTACTGGAAGGTCTTTGTTCATTTAATCTGGTTGATGTAAATGCTTGACTATTTTCACCTAACGCTTTTTCGATTTCTTTTATTATTCTTTCACAGTTTAATTTTATAGTTTCTAAATCTAAAAAGGTCTTTTTCAAAATACGGATAAATTTCCCTAGTTTTAAGGTAAAGTTGGTCAAAATGATAATACTGGACTTTAAGCTTTTGATCTATTTCTTCGATAATTTCTAACTGTCTATTCTTTAAAGAAGTTAAACTTTCTTTACTATTTATAGCTAGTTCTAAAAGAGATTGATCTATACTATTAATAAGAATTACACTCATATAAACTTATACAGGAAACAAACACATAGAAATAACAAGATTATTGAAATTATACAAAGATAACAATAAAATAACAATAAAATATTTAACATTATACAAAATAACATATCAATTATCACAATTTAATACTATAATTTTAAAAGTTGAAATCAGATGTTGTAATTAGAAGTCTGCCTTTCTGTAACTACTGACATAAGCTAAATAATAAATTCAAAGGTAACTAGGCTCTGATACCAAACTTGAAAAACAGGGTGCAATTACTATTGAGAAACTTAAACAGGCCTTTCAAGATCCCATGGTTTAAATTTAAACAAAACGAATTTTCAAAATGCTTCTAAAGTCTGCTATTGCCTATCAAACAGGACTTACCCACACAGACCATCAAGGAGTTTTTTCAAGAAAATATTAAAATTTTGTTTTCATAAAAACAGGATCTCTACTAAGTACTTTTATAGAAAAAGTTACTCTAAGGTTGCAAACAGGTTTTTCAAAATCTCTATAAAGACCGAGTTACTCTAGAAATTTATTATTCATCTTATGCTTTCGTTAACCTGGCTAGACTTCCTGGTGTTTAAAACAAGTAACTAAAAAACTTGAAAATAAAAAGTAAAAACAAGATGAAAGATCTTACTTTGAAAATATTCACAGCTTTATTGATAGCTAAAGAGGGTTGTTGGAAAATTACAAGTGAGAGAAAGTGAAAGATTTTGAGTGCTCTAGATTGTAATAATATTGTAGAATTTTACAAAAAAGTACAAAAGAAAAATTTTGAAAAGAAAAAATCATTTATTAGTAAAAGATGGATAAGTTTTTTAGAAACATTAACTGGTAGAGGATACAAAGCAGAATTAGAACATATTAGTGGAAAAGATAATACTATAGCTGATATATTATCCAGACTAATAAATATTTAATTTTTGAATGCAGGCAAAATGGCTAGCAGTTCAAAGAATATTCAGAAAAGCCTTAGTTTCTCAGCTCAATAGATGTAGAAATTCTTTATAAATCCAAAAGAGTCTGTACCAAAGCCATGATAGATACTGGTGCTAATAAATGTATTATACATGAAAGCTTAGCCCCAGAAGAATTTAGAACTAAATTAGGAACAGATGTAGGATTAAGACAATTTAATGGATCACTATTATAAATAGAGAGCTTCTCCTTACAATCTACAAATTGTCTATTCACACTCCAATTTAAATTTTTTTATTAATGACAATTTTAACCTAAATTAAAATTACTAAATAAGACAAAAAAATTTAAAGACACTCCAAACTAATTAAATTATTAAAAAAAGAAATTCTCTCTCCTAAATCATTAAATTAAATATTATGTATTAAACTCTCTTTCCTAAATATGTTATTACCATATTAAACACTCTCTCATAATTAATCTCTCTCCATTTTTTTTCTTAAAAATAATCATATTTCCATACTTTCTCAATCAATCTCTGATTAATAGTTAAAGAAAAAAAAAAAAAACTTAACTTTTTTTTTAAAAAAAAAAGACATGAAAGCTTGAATTGTTACAACTAGATTCGATTAAACTTAGAATTTCTAACACTAATAAAATAATTAAAGTTCTCTAGACAATCACATACCTACAAGAGTAACAAAAAGCATTTTCATATTTCGATTTAAATTAAGAAAAAAAAAAACAAGGTACTTATTTTTTGAGTTTATTATTATTATTTTAAATATATACATAAATCAAGCTTATTAGTAAGTTTTTTTTTTTTTTTTTCTAAAATTAGAGATATATTTTGGAGGAGAGAGAGTTTAATATGGTAATTAAAAATTTAGGAGGGAGTATTTAATATGTAATAATTAATCTAATTATTTAGGAGAGATAATTTCTTTTTTTAATAATTTAAATCAAAAAAAGATAAAAGGATAATCTTGTAACAAAATGAAGTGTCTTTATAATTTTTTTAAATTTTAATTTTAAGAATGGAGTGTTTTTAGAAAAGAAGTGTAAAAAGAAAAAATTGGATTGTCAAAAGAAGCTCTCTTATAAATAACTAAATGTATAATTAATGTACCAATTAGAATTAATGGAGAAGTACATAACTTACCCTAGACTTTAATAACAAAACAAATGAGTAGCTATAAGTTTATTTTAGGACTTAATTTTATTTTAGGAAATAATGGAAGCATGTTAATAACACCAAGCAGAGTAAATTTCTTTAAAAAATCCACCTTTATACAACCAATAAGATGGTGGAGGGCAGGAGGCATCCCTATTCATATTGGAATCATAAATAAAATTATACACGGCTGTAGAGCCTGTAGAGCCTGTAGATCTATCTTCTTCATCCTTTCGAGATTTCTCAAGTATACAATGCCGGTTTTTGTTTTTTCTTTATTAATTTTATTTTATTCCCTTTACAAAACAAAATAGTTTTTATTTTATTCCTCTTTAAATTTAGTTTAGATGGTAAAAAAAAAAAGTTATAATATCTTTCGCTTAAAATATTAATAATTTAATTTAAGGATAATGTTGGAATTTTGAAGATTTATAAATTTGGGGAATACATACCATTTTTTAGGGGTGTAAATATCGTCACTCTAAAATTAAATAAACTTAAACTAATTTTTTTGTTCAAAAAATTGGGTTGGGTTGTAGCCGGACCAACTCCTAAACAGGTCTGCCACCGATTGACAATTAGCATAAAAAAAGAAATACAAATTTGAATTGACGAATCATGTAATGTTCAGATGTGAATTCTCTCCTCACCTTAAGTGTTCTTCCCTCCATAATCTATTGACATGTGTCTAATAAGTAAATCAATGGTCCGAATTAATTTTTATATCTTTACTCTACTGAAAGATAGAATTAATCTAGATCATTGATTTATTTATTAGATACGTATCAATAGATTATAAAAGTGAGAATAAAATGAGAACACTGAGGAGGGGATCCAAATCTGTGATGTTCAAGGTGTAGTTAATACAATTTGAACCATACTTGATCTCTTGAAAGTATCCCTTGATTGATCAATGGATGTTTCATGTTAGTGCGAAGGACATGGTTATAACTTGTTAGGG
>CATOZR010000100.1:0-15979 GCA_954870605.1 Acer campestre
CCCCATCATCAGAACAAGAGAGAACACTTTAGGATTCACAAAGATCGTGATAATTTGGAAGATCACAACTCATCCACCAACCTCCAGCAATGGATTTAGGTACGATTTCGCTTTCTTATATCCCCCTTTTCTCTTGAATTGACATGAGTTAGTAACATGTATTTAGGGTTTGATTAAAGCATGATATAGAAACATGTTTAGGTTAAACTTTGGATTAATTATGTGCCTATACATGTTAGATTCAGTATTAATCAAATTCCTTACAATTTCAACACATTTGATCTTCTTTGGTATTTTTTGTGTTTTGTTTTATATTCATGTTTCTCTTTTGTAATTTCTGTCACATGCATTTTTATTTTTTTGGTTTTATTTGTTTCTTATATATTGTAATAGTTTTCTGCATCTCTTGAGTAAAGTTCAATATATTATGTCCCCTTCTGACTTGATGTTATTATATTTTTATTTATTAATAAAAAATTTCTTGTATCATTGAGGATTAGAACCAGGGGCGAATGATAGTGGGGGCTGCACGAGGCTGTAGCCATGTCTGCCATTATTTTAAAAAAAAATTAAGTTTATACTGTTGTGAATATTGTGTGGATTTACACAAGTTGTTCCAACCGCCTACCCACCTGCTATCTATGTTCTCTCTCTCGTCTCTCTCTCTCATCTCTTTCTTTGTTATTTATTATTCATTCATTTACAACATTTACTAATACGTTAAATTTATACTAAAAAAATAAAATACAAGTTGTCGAGTACAGTCCAATCCCAATATCTCTTATATTAATTTAAAATATTATACACTCCTCTTGCACATCACCTCTTACCAGAGTTGATAATGTACCTCCCTTCCACATAAGTGGTGATGTGTTCAAATCCCATCATACGTATTTTATGAGTTTGCTTCCCGGGTTATGAAAGTAGATATTTGAGGCGCACATATATTGTTTGATCTTGGCATGTCCTGATAGTCCTATTGTAAATTTGTAATAGTTCTTGTAATACTTTTTTTTTATAAAAAAAATCCACTCCTCTTAGCTAGAGAGACTCTCTACCTATTGGACCACAACTTCTACGGATGTTCCTCTCACGAGAGAGAACTTTTGAGAAGACTAACCCTTGATTTTTTCTTGACTTAATTTTATGGGAAAAAATGATTTTAGTCCCTCTAGTTTGCCATATTGTTTGTTCTAGTCCCCCTAGTATCAGGATTGGCCCGTTTGGTCCTTCTGTAACGTTTTCCGTCAATAAAGTAGATTCTGACAGGGACAGCGGGTCAAATGACCCTGCTGCCCCTGATTATTTTTTAAATAAGTTATCTATTTTTTAATTAAAAAAACATATTTATATATATAAAAAAATTAATTTAACAAAAATTAAAAACATATTTAGATAAGTCATCTTTATTTTTTTAATTTTAATTTGTTAGTTTTGTTCAAATTTTTTTGTTCCATATTTAAAGAATTATATAATAAATTAATTAAAATTAATTTAACAAAACCCATCATCATCATCATCATCAAATCCATAAATCAAAATCAATCCTACCAAATTAATAAAAAAAAACTAATATTCAATAACAAATTAATAAATAATATTAAATTAAATAATAATTTTTTTAAAAGAATTAAACAATAAATAAATATTCAAAATAATAATCTTATTGTTTTTAAAAAAATCTTATTCTAAATAATCTTAGTGTTTCAAAAAAATTAAATAAAATTAATTAAATTCAAAATTTAAAAATATATAAAACTAATTAAAAAGATAATAAATAAATATTAAACTAATTAAATTTAAAATAAAAAATATCTTTTAAATTAAAAGAAAATAAAAATTCAAACCCTAATCCTTTCTCTTTTCCATCCTTTTTTTTTTAATTATAAAAAGAAAAAAATATTAAGAACAAAAAGTGAAACCCTAGCCATCTTCATCTTCTTCACATCATCACTACCATCTTCATCTTCTCCAACATTGAAACCCTAGCCACCACCACCACTCAAACACCAAACCCACCGAAATCACACCGCTTGATCTCCTCTTTAAACTTACATAAACTTAATTTATTAAAAGGAAAAAAAAAAAAAAGGTCAAATTTAAACCAAAAAAAAAATATATATATATATAGTGATTCGTGAAGGAGAGTCCAGACCATCAATTTTTTTTTTCTTCTTCTGCTTCTCTTATTCTACTCTCCTTCTTCCCTCTCTCATCTCCCCAAAGCAAAATCAAGCTTCTTCAACCCTAGGTTCTTTGCCTTCGCCGCCGCCGCCGCCGTCGTAACCACCACGCCATCACCAGAAGGCAGCGATGCACAGCGACGATGCTACTCACGACCCGTAAACGCTCGATCTGGACCAGATCGTGGATGACAACCGACAATCATGATCGTTGCCGCGAATCGCACAGGTCTGGTGCGAAAACCGGCCAACTCAGGTGAGATTACAGGTTTAGGGAGGCGTTGACCCGAGATTGATCACAGGTCTGGGTGTGAAACCCATCGACCCAAGTGAGAAAACCCAGAACTGGGTTGATCTGATTTGATCCTTCATCAGACCAAAGCCTCTTCTGATGATTGTCTTGTCCAGCAAATTTCCTATTTCACGATAAGGATTATCACGCTTTTGCAGTTGTGGGGTCAGATTTAGGCTTGAGTGGTTTGAAGATGATGATGTTGAAAATGGTGAAGTTTGATTTCGGTTTTGATTTTGTGTTTGACTGGTAGTGGGTGGATTTGGTGAAGAAGATGGGTGGCTAGGGTTTTTTGTGAAGAAGATGAAGTTTGATCGATTTGGTAAAGATGGGTGGCTAGGGTTTTTGGTCGATTTGGTGAAGAAGTTGGGTGGTAGTGGGTTTGATCTGATGAACTGATTTTTTTTTTTAAAAGAGATAATTTTTTTAATATTTATTTGTTGTTTAATTCTTTAAAAAAAGTATTAATTAATTAAATTAATATTGTTTATTAATTTATTATTTAATATTAGTTTTTTTTTATTAAATAAATTATTATTAATTGTTTTTTAATTTTTCAATTATTAATATAACATTAATTACCTAAGTTACCGGTTTGCCCTTTAGTCAAAAACCTTCTAGAAACACAGAAGGCATCTTTACCATTTTACCCTCCGATCATTGACGGACTTCTGAAAAACCCTAACAGAATTGGACGGCAGGGACCTAACCAACAATAAACCTAAACTATGGGGACCAAACAGGCCAATCCTGATACTAGGGGGACCAAACGGGATAATAGGGCAAACTAGAGGGACTAAAATCATTTTTACCCTAATTTTATTTTATGGGAATATACATTCTTAGATTTATTATATCTCATAACTTGTGTATTTACTTTTTATTAATGAAATCTATCTTCCTATTAATGTTGTTTAAAAAAATTTCTAATTAGCACTTAGTTCAGCCCCACCAGATTGAAAATCTTGGATTCGCTCCTTAATTCAATCCTAGCAAACCACAACACCAAGAATCCCAATCCATTCAAAATCTCAAAACAGACATCCACCATCTTCTTCTTCTTCCTCTCTTCTACATGGCAAACTTACCCAAAAAAAAAAAAAAAATCAATAAAAAGATCAAAGATGTAGGAGAGTCTCTCAACTAATGGAGATCTCTGAATAGACTCGTTGTTTGCTGAGCGAGTTCCACAACGCCTTCAAATACATCTCTCTCTACAATTTTGGATGGGTTCGTTTGTTGACTCGTTATTTGCTGAGTTCCACAAAGCCTTCAAATACATCGCTCTCTCTGCAATTTTGGATGGTTTCATTAGTTATTCTGTGTTGTATATTGTTTTTTTTTTTTTTTTTTTTAACTGAGTACATTTTTGTTGTCTAAGGGGGGTGTATTGGTTCAAGATTTTATTAGACAATTTGGGGAAGTAAAAGTCTGATGATATTGGATTGAGACTTTTTAACAAGTTAGATAAATCCGGTGGTATTCAATCAAGACTTTTAAGATTTTTTAAAAAAGTCCATATTGTCATATGGTATTGGATCTAGACTTTTAAGATTTTTTTTAAAAAAAATTCCATATTGTCTTGAGGTATTTGATCTAGACTTTTAAGGGATAGCAAATTGTCCGGTGGTATTGGATTGAGATCAAGATTTTTAAGATTTTATGACAAAATGGATTTTCTAGACTTTTTAGTGATATGTATAAATATCTAGACCCCAAAATTGTTTTGCCCTCTCCCATCATACTTTCTAGACTTTTCTCTCATTTTTTTTTTATTGAACAACGAAAGTTGGAGATAAACACCAGTAAAGAAAAAAAGACAGCAAAAGCAACAAAACAGAGACGCAAAGAAACAAAAAAAGAAAAAGAAAAAAGGTTCAATTAGCACAATCCAGTAACTTGTAGACATTGAAGAAATTGTTGTTGCTTGTTGGAGATATGGAATTTTAACCTACTATCAAAGATTAGATAAAGAAACATGTTGAATTTGTTTTCATTATTATATGTAAACATAATAGAACAATGACTCCAGTTTTAGGCAAGCATACAAATATTTATGTGATTTGTAGTCTTGTAGAAGAAGATGATTTATATTTTTAAAAACTCATTTTCCTTTCTGGAGATCTTAAATGAAATGGTTGTGTTTAGATGTGATATTGTCATTATTTGGGTTGATTTTTGTTAAAAAATGTTTCTATGCTTCATAGTTGCCAGCTTTGTTAAATTTATTATGGTTTCTCTCATGCACATCCTTGTTTTAATTGTTTTAGTAACAATTTTTTTTTTTCTTCAGAAAAGTATAGAAACCTATTTTTACAGGATCAAACTCATCCATTATAGAATATAATCTAAGTAAAAAATCCAATATTTATAATAAGATGAGATTGGTCCAAGTGATATGTCTCTCACAATTACACCAAAAGGTTGTGGGTTTGAGTCATGTTCCTCTTCCCCTAAAGTAGTGATTTTTATTAAAAGTAGACTAGCAAAGTTTCTCTGCTAAGTACTCCCAACCAAAAGCACCAAAAATAGCATTTTTGCTAATTGAGTTAATGTTATACCCATATCACATATACAAAACTGTCGGGGATAAAAAAAAGAATTAGATGGCTTGAGAGGTATTAGGCCATATGATACCTATAAAATAGTTCTTATGCTTGTTTTTAGAATTTCAAATGTGTTGATAGCTATTATTCATACTATTGTAGTATTTGTTTATGCGTATTTTCATTGTGTGTTGATGCCTGTTCTAAAAAAGTACATCTTGTATGAGTTTTTTCAACTTAGGCCAACTAGCTAATTTGAGTTTCTCAACTCATGGATGTGTGTTAACTAGCAAATTTATAAGGTCCATATTTAAAAAAGTCCAAAAAGTCTACATAATCCTAATAGTTTATAAATGAAGTTCAAAGATTCTTTCAGAATCTTAAAAGTCTAGTCCATATAATCCTCATAATCCTAAAAGTATAATCCTAACAATGCTAATAATCCTAATAGTCTTATAAATCCATAAAATCTTTGCACCCCAAAATTGTTTATTAAAATCTCAACCCAATACATCCCCTAATAGAGATTTCCAATTTTCCATTAATGGAGACCGCTACATTAGTGGAGATTAGCTGTCTCCAATAAATGGGGTATCATTGATTGCAATCTTTCTTTTTTTGTTGCTTAAAAATTTTAATTTGGGTTGGTTGACTTTTAATATTCAATTAAAATTAAATTTATGTCAAACAATTAAAAATTCAAAATATAATAATAATTGATAAAATAAATTAAAGACGGGTAATTTGGACATTTTTGAATACTTAACCGGTCACTATTGATTCTAATTGAATTAGATGGAATGACCATTAGTGTCACACTTTTCACTAAAAATGATTATTTTAAAACCATTCCTTAATCTAGTGGCTATTTTAATAATGTGTCGTCAAATTAATGGCCAACGGGATAATTATCCTAACTAACTGTAGTTTAAGTAAACATTAGGGGTGCTCCAATGCAATTCCCCTAAAGAAAAAGAAGAGGAGAATACACAATTTTTGTTGTTGAAACTTGAAAGTATGATTTAGATTTTCCAAACAAGGTACAATTTTTTTCGTGTTTTTTGTATTTGTTTTCTCAATCTTTTTTAATTATATATTTGCTTCTTAATGCTCTATATATATATATCAGTCTCTTCAATTTCACAGATCAATATAATTTTTGTTGTTGAAAATATGATTTAGGATTTTCCAAACAAGGGTACAATCTTCTACTTTCTAGTTATCAAAATTCAAAGACACTCATTTGAATCAAAGGTCAAATGGTCATTATGATTGGAAACTATTTTAAATTTGGAGTTGGGGTTGGGGTTGGGTCATGTCATGGACTGGTTTTAATTTTGAGCTCGGTAACAAAAAAATAAAATAAAGTATTTGGATCCAATTTATCAACGGTCCAGCAAAAAAAAAATTGTAATCAAATAATTACGACCGTTGCAATCATATGAAGTAATTAAACAACATCCACTCCTGAAGTTTCCTTAATTACAAACAGAAACAACTTTTGAGTAAAATTGACACAGACTTCCCCTCACGTTAGAAAAGGGCAATTTCGTCATTCAATCCCTTTGATCTGTTTTCAATGTACATGTCACTTCAAATATAAAAAGGTATCAGATTTAAGGGTAATTAATGAAATACTAATCAACGTAACTTCTCTTTTCTCGACTACACTTCTCTCCGGCAAATCTTCGATTCCGACACCGATCGCCGCCTTAGTGACACCGACGAGCACATCCGCAAGGCCATAAAGGAGCTCTAGCGCTGGTACTGTTTTCTTTTTCTTTGATTGGTAAAAAATTAGTGATTGGTTGATTAAAATTTAAACAACACCTTGTATTGTGAACTTACTGGATCTTAGAGAAGAAATATGTCGTATTGGTTTGATTTTTGGTGGATTTACTTGATCTTACCTTTTTTGAGTTTTTTGTGTTCGAGATTCTTATGTTTAGAGAAGCATTTTTTTTTTTTGTTTAAAATTGATGAGTAGCCTAGTCAAATCTTTATTTTGGAAATTCTTGTAGTTTTTAGGGTTCAAGAAGATCAAGATTTGACATTGATTGAGTGAGTTTATTTTCTTAGCAGCCAAACACTGGGTTAGGGTAAAATCAAATTGGTTCTTTCTCTGGTCTTGTCAACTCTCTTGTGCACTCTATGTGTTTGTTGAATGGTTTTGCACTCTACATTGATCATTTAAGGCCTGTTAGAATATCCTTTTAAGAAATTTGATATATTGGGAAACCAATTGAGGTAAGATGTTTGATTTTCTGCTGAATCATATATTTTTCAGTTGTATATGCACTACCATCTGACTTCACTTGCCTTTTCTTCTTTTGCTTTTGTATCACAATATCACATCTGTGCAATCGGTGATGAAATTTGTCTGATAATTGCTGATATAACAGTGATTGACGTTATGTTTTCTTTCTGTTTGATAAGGGATTGCATTAGCATTCCTACGTTATGTTATCTTTCTGTTTGATAGAGGAAGTACATAGGTTTTTCGTTCATCTATTGTTCTTGTCTTTAGTTAGATCAGGTTCTCTTTGTCATTGTAGACAAGGTTTGTTTTTGCTTTTCGATGATGTTGCTGTTCCCTAATCATCTTGATTGTGTCAGGGTTCTGAGTTTCATTTCCTTCATTTTTTGCCATGTTTATTTCTTATGTTACTTATATTAGTTTCTGCCACTGTAGAACATTGACTTGAAGACATTTTCAATGGAATCACAAGTCGGTAACTTGATCCAAGATCAGAATGTTCACTTCTAAGGTACTCTACCTATGCCTTCTGTTTAGTGTTTGATTTTACATTGATTTTCAATCCTTTTGTTGTCTCACTTTAATAGTCTCCTACAGGAGCTTCTGCTGGGGCTAAGAACATCTAAAGCACCGAGAAAAGAAGCTCTTAGTAGAAGGAAGCCTCTTGGCGACCTATCGAATTCAATTCAGCCTACACCAAATTGGTCAATAAAGAAGCAGAATTCCAGCATGTTCTCTTTCACTAAGAAAGAGAAACTCACATTTGATGGAAGCAAGAAGAAAATGAGTGGCCGGAAAGCGCTTTCTGACATATCAAATTCAAGGAAGCAAAGAAGAATCTTAGTACGAAAGTGAGTGTTGTGGCAGAGGAAGATCTTGATGCGATTTGTGAGGAAGGGTTTCGTCACAATCACGAAGAGTGCATCAAAGCACACACAAAAGCTCTATGGACATTGATGAATTTCTGAAGACAGTTGGACTAAAAAATAATGTTAAACAAACTTTACAATCATTTTAATGTCAATTGTGTGATACAAGCTTTACAAACTTATTTTTGTTGAAATTGTTCTTTTCATTTAGACTTCCCCATGCAGCAGTCAGCATAATCTTCACAAGTGGCGATGGATGATCTGCTGTCTGAAGATGAATTTCCTTGGAAACATGAGGAATTCAGGCAATCATGACTCTCCACCTCCATCTCCGAAATCACCAAACCATTTCATGATGTGGGAGGACACTGTAGACGACATCAACATTACGTCATTTGAATCACCCACCTGAACCCAACCCTTTACAGTCTGGTTTGGATTATACAAATCAAAAACCCATAACAGGTTTGGGTGCAAAAATTAAACTCGAAGCGGGTTAGGGGACTAAAGAAACCTACACCCAAACCCGTGAACCTACTAAACATTTATAATAATTTAATTTATGTTAATTAAATTATTGTAAAGTTTTAAAACTTGAATGAAACTTGATATCAAGAAAAATTTATACTCATTTCAAGTTAGGGGATTAGTGCAATTTCCCCTAACTTAAATGAAAAATATTTTATTTTGTTGAAAAAAAAAAAAAAGTTTTAAGTTTTAATTAATTGGATTAATATTTGAAAGTATGTTTAAAATAATAATAATAATAAACAAAACAAAACAAAACATTACTATTAGAAAAGGTTGTGAGATGAAGATTACTACAGTAGAACCCCTCTAAATTAATATTCTTGGGATCCACCATTGAGTATTAATTTCGAGGGGTTATTAATTTGAAGGGTTTTATATTGTAAAGTGTTATTTTATCGTAGAAAATGTGTGGAAATCTGTTTTCTTATTTAGGAAAGGTTCTTTTTTGGGATCCCTTGTTTAGTTGGTTTTCTTCTTTAGGGAAATTTTTTTTTTTTTTTTTTTTTTTTATCAGGATTCCTGTTTAGGAAAGATTTATTAAGAAAATTTTCAATTCCTTTTGGGAATGTGATTACTCTGAGACCAAGGATACTATACTTACCCTATAAATAGTGATGTTTATTCTTTTGTTGTATACATCACAAGAGAGATCTCAAGATATTCCTAAAAATTCTATTCTTAATAGCTCCTAATTTTTTTTTTTTTTTTCTATCTTCTTTGTTATAATAAAAGGACAATTCAAAAGATGAATGATGAAGTCAAAAATATCAAACATGGTGGCCTTGTGCAAATTAACATCTTAAAGTACTTTTCTAGTTCTTGATTATTATGTAATATATTTAATACTTTTATGAAATTATTAATTTATACGAAAGTCGGGACCGAAATTTTACATTAAGTAAAAAGAAATTATTAATTATTTCAATAGAGGGGTTTATTAACTTTTTACATTGACCTGAGTCGGGACCGAGATTTTTTATTAATTTAGAAAGGATATTAATTTATAGAAAATTAATTTACAGGGGTTCTACTATATTAGAAGATCAAAGGAAACTAAGGCTAAGTGTAGAGGACTGTTAGAGATAATGGTAACAATAAATCAACCCCAGCTGACTCAAACTCAGCCACCAAAGGCTATGCTACAATGCTAGCCTTTCTAGTCAGCATACATTAGAATCAACTGATGAGCTGGAAAAGACTTGGAGGGAATTCTGTTAGAAATAGAATACACGCTTAACATTTACTATTCTCTGATTGGCTAGCTTCCCGTGAAATACAGAAGTTGTTAGAATATTCCTGTATAAATTGAGACACTTTACCTTTCTCATGTAAGTAATCAGATTCAAAATATCATGAGAATAGTTTGTCCTCTTTGTCTTTCTTCACAATCTACAATGGAGATTTCCTCTGTTTTCTCTCTTTTAGTTGCTATATACAAACAGTAGTGTTATTCTATCGAATATCTGTTTGTTCACATGGTATCAGAGCTTTACAAGGAATAATCATCCATGACTACCATTCTTGACTCAATCACTGCCCGAGAAGAAGGGGTTCAAGAAGCTACGTCATTGGATTCAATGGCAGGAGATTTCAATTCACTTGCAAAGGCGATGCGCTTCAATCTTCAAGTCAAACTTAATAATGACAATTACATATATTGGAAGGCTCAGGTACTTCCTGTAATTAGAGCTTTTGAGTTAGAAGATTTCATTTCTGGTCTTAAATATGCTCCACCAAAATTTGTTGAAGTTCAATCTGCTGGAGAAAGTGAGAAACGTTTAGTTTTAAACAAAAAATATGTTAACTGGAATAAATCTAATCAATTGCTTCTTAGTCGGATGTTTTCGTCAATCAATCAAAGTCTAATAGGTCAGGTTATTGATTGCAAAAGTTCATAGGAGGCTTGGAATACTCTTGAGAATCTGTTTTCTCAGCAATCTAAGGCAAAAGTGCTTCAATTGAAACATCAATTGCAAAATGCTAAAAAGGGAGCAGGATATATTACTGATTTTGTGTTGAAAGTTAAAACTATTGGTGATAGTTTAAAGGCCGATGGACAAATTGTGAGTGAAAATGATCTGATCTTGAGCATTTTACATGGTGTTGGACATGAATATGATTCAGTTGTGAGTGTAATCATGTCTCAAAGGAGTAATATGACATTTCAAGAGGCACAATATCTGTTGCTAAATCATGAACAAAGAATAGCTTAATTGAATTCCATTGCTCAAGTGGATGTGCCTAATGCTAACGCACTTTACGCTTTTGGAAATCAAAGTGACAAACGAAATCAAAGGGGAGGTTTTAATGGTTCAGGAAATTTTAATAATGGAGGTAGATTTGGAGGCAACAGAGGTAGGACTCGAGGACGAAATGGTGGAAGGTGGAACAATAATAATAGACCTTTGTGCTAGATGTGTGGAAAGCTTGGTCATATAGCCCCAAATTGTTACCATCGCTTTGATAGAAATTATCAGAGTAATCAACACAACAACTACTCACAACAGTAGAACTCATCACAACAGCTTCAAAATCAGTCTCAGAATTTCTCTAATAGCCATCTGCAAGCAATCACAAATACTTCTCATCAAGCAAATTACCATCAATCAACTGCATATTATGCAACTCCTGAGAGTGTTTGTGATCCCGCCTGGTATGTTGATAACGGCACTACTAATCACGTTACTTCAGACCTCTTCAATCTCTCTTTGCACTCAGAGTATCAAGGCTCAGACAGGCTAGCAGTTGGCAATGGTCAGCAGTTACAGATTTCTCATATTGGTAATTCACTAATATCTCCTCATAATTCAAGTTCTAGGCTATTAGCTTTGAAGCATATCTTATGTGTGCCTACAATTGCAAAAAATCTGCTAAGCGTATCTAGATTTACCTTTGATAATAATGCATATGCTGAGTTCTTTCCTAAATTCTTGTGTAATCAAGGACAAGAATACCAAGACAACTCTTCTTCAAGGCAAGTTTGAAAATGGTCTTTACAAGTTGAACTTGAAGATACCTCAAGCTGGAACTGATGCAAAACAGTTGAAGCATAATTGTTTTTTAGTATTTCCTTATGTAGAAAATAAGACAGCGAGTACTAATACTAATCCATATTGTACATATGCACTGATTTCTGGCACTTCTCGTAAGAAAGTTAATTTGAATGAAAACATGTGGCATTTAAAGCTTGGACACCCAGCTCCTCTAATACTTAGGAAAGTGCTGAATAGTTTATATCTGAAATATACTGATGCTCACTTGGAATTTTGCGATGCATGCAAGCTAGGCAAGATGCATCAACTTCCTTTTCAACCTCCAGCTTATAAAGCCTCTGGTCCTTTAGATTTAGTCTTCACTGATGTTTGGGGTCCCTCACCTTTGCCTTCGACAGATGGTTATAGGTATTATGTGATATTTGTAGATTCTTATTCTAGATATAGTTGGTTCTACCCTCTTAAATTGAAGTCAAAGGTCCCATCTGTGTTTATTCAGTTTCAAAAACATGTAGAGTTGCAACTTGGAACCAAAATCAAGTGTCTTTAAGCAAACCTAAGTGCTGAATTTAAACCTTTACTCTCTCATCTTGTGCAATCTAATGTACATTTCAGAACCTCATGTGCCTATACCCACCAACAAAATGGTGTGCCGGAGACGAAGTATCGCCATGTTGTTGAAACAAGCCTTACTCTTCTTGCGCAGGCACACATGGAACTTTCTGGCTTGAAGCTTTTCAGACAACTATTTTGTTAATTAATAATCTTCCCACACCCATTCTTCAACTCAAATCTCCCTATGAAACTTTATTCCATAGAGTTCCTAATTATAACTTTTTAAAAGTCTTCGGATGTTCTACATTTCCCTATCTTCGACCCTACTCAAAACAAAAGCTTAATTTTCACTCTTCAAAGTGTGTTTTCATCGGTTACAGCCTCAGTCAAAAGGGATACAAATGCTTGCATTATTCAGGCAAGATTTATGTGTCCAGAAATGTAATTTTTAATGAATTTAAGTTTCCCTTCAAGAGTTTATTTCCTACTTCACATGTCTCCTCAGCAGCTACACAATTTAGTCTCCCAACTTCAGTTTTGTCAGCTACATCACCACCTACATACAAATTGCCTGATGATTACCAGCTCAACTCTGAAATATCTCCCAATGTCACTCATCAGCCTTTCTTATCTGACATTCCAGCAAAGCCGTTTTATATTGACATTGGTTCCAACCAGCATACATCTAATCATCCAATTGTTACTAGACTTAGATCTAAAGCTCTCAAACCTTGGGTTTATTCATTAATATGTCACCCATCCTTGACAAATCAGCAGATATTGAACCCAAATTAGTTAAAGAGGTACTGAGCAAACCACAGTGGCATAAGGCCATGATTGAGGAATTTGATTCACTTATCAGAAATAAGACTTGGACATTTGTTCCTTCCACAAGTTCTATGAATTTAGTCGGCTGCAAATGGGTGTATTGAACCAAATACAAGCCTAATGGGTAAGTTCTTAAGCATAAGGCTCGGCTGGTTGCGAAAGGTTTTCATCAAACACCTAAGGTTGACTTTCAAGAAACTTTTAGTCTAGTTATTAAAGCCTCTACTGTTAGAATCATTTTCACATTAACTGTCACCTATGGCTGGGACATTTAGCAAGTCGACATCAATAACGCATTTCTTAATGGGGATCTAAAGAAGGAGGTATTCACGGAGCAGCCTCTTGGTTTTGTCAATACTCGGCTGCCTCATCATGTTTGTAAGCTACAAAAAGCTTTGTATGGTCTCAAGCAAGCACCAAGGGCTTGGTTCTTCAAATTAAAGAATGCTCTTCTCAACTGGGGGTTTGTTTCGTCACAGGCTGATGTATCCTTATTCATTAAGAGGAAGGGGTCTACAATTATATATCTTCTGGTGTATGTTGATGATATACTATTGACAGGTAGTGATTCTGCATTGGTTCATCAGACCATCAAGTTACTCAATGATTCCTTTGCTCTAAAGTCCCTTGGTTCAGTCAGCTATTTTTTGGGTTTTGAGGCCACTAGGACTTCTGCTGGGCTGTTTTTGACTCAAACCAAGTATATTGGTGATCTGTTACAAAAGATCAACATGTCTCATTGTAAGCCTTGCTCTACACCCCTTTCTACAGGCACAAAATTAACTAAGGCAGGGACGCCTTTTTCTGATACTTTTCTCTACATAAGCACTATTGGTGCATTGTCTGACATACACTAGGCTTGACATTGCCTTTAGTGTCAACAAGCTTAGTCAATACTTAGCTTCCCCAACAGAGGATCATTGGATGGCCTGCAAGAGATTGCTGAGATATATTAAAGGGATAGCTGGTCTTGGATTGCACTTTAGACCTACCTCATCTCTCTCAATTGAAGCCTTTAGTGATGCTGATTAGGCTTCTTGTCCTGATGATCGACGAAGCACTAGTGGCTGCTGTGTATATTTGGGAGGTAATCTAATTGCTTGGGGTTTTAAGAAACAAAATATTGTAGCTCGTTCTAGCTGTGAAGCTGAATACAGAGCTCTCTCTCATGCTTCCACTGAAGTAATATGGCTCCAGTCTTTGTTCTCTGAACTTGGCATAAAACTTGAGCAGTGTCTTATACTATGGTGTGATAATCAGGGGGCAAGTTCTCTTGCTCAAAATCTGGTGTTTCACGCTCGAACAAAGCACGTTGAGTTGGATGTTCACTTCATTAGAGAGAAGATAGCAGCTGGAATTCTCAAGGTTCAGTATGTTCCTACAGAGTTTCAATGTGTAGACATTCTCACCAAGGGCCTTTCCACAACACGTTTTAAGTTTCTAAGGTCCAAGCTGCACTTGGAAATTTCTCCCTCGTTCAGCTTGAGAGGGGATGTTAGAGATAATGGTAACAATAAATCAACCCCAGCTGACTCAAACTCAGCCTCCAAAGGCTATGCTACAATGCTAGCCTTTCCAATCAGCATACATTAGATTCAACTGATGAGCTGGAAAAGACTTGGCGGGAATTCTGTTAGAAATAGAATACACGCTTAACATTTACTATTCTCTGATTGGCTAGCTTCCCGTGAAATACGGAAGTTGTTAGAATATTCCTGTATAAATTGAGACACTTTACCTTTCTCATGTAAGTAATCAAATACAAAATATCATGGGAATAGTTTTTCCTCTTTGTCTTTCTTCACAATCTACAATGGAGATTTCCTCTGTTTTCTATCTCTTTTAGTTGCTAAATGCAAACAGTAGTGTTATTCTATCGAATAGCTGTTCCAGTGAAGATTGCATAAACTGACATACCTTGTTGACTGAGTAAACGATGTTAGGTCTAATAATGGTTACACACTAAAGTCTAAATCCAATTCTGTTGCATTTGGAGTTGGATTGCCTATGTAGATAGAGAATAGACTAAAAATGGTTTATATGGACCCAAAAATGGTGCGTATTTGAGCCATGCCCAAATTTAGACAATATTCAACTCATGTTAAAGCCCTAATATGTTGGATTTTTGATGGTAGACTACGGATCGTTTGTTTTTTACATTTAAAATTTAATGGGTCTAAATTAGAATTATTAAATTGTTTTTTTAATGGACAAACAACTTAAAAAATATATAATATATATATATATATATATAAACAACTTAAAATAAAAATTAACAATTCCTAACTTTTAACTTAATTTCAAATCACCGGATTGTATTTAATATATTTTTTTCTAAGATTATCTACACAAAGATTGCATATTTTCAATTTTATCATAATATTATATTATACTTTTTTTTTTTTTTACAATTATTATACTATTACATAACTTCGGGGTTTTTTTTGGAAGAGAGGAGGATTCGAACTCGCAATCTCGTGATTCATGTGTGGAGGGTTTACCACCTGACCAATCTCATTTCATCCATAATTTTATTTTATACAAATCTATTTCCTATAACCTATTACTTATGATAAACAATGTTTTTCTTAAAAAAAAAATATATATATATATATACCATTAATCATAAATATTTCGAGGTTGTGGGTTCGAGTCATGTCCCCCTCCCCTAACCTTGATTTATTGTATTATTGATTTATTTCAACCAAAAAAAAAATCAGGTGAAAGAAAAAAAAAAAGAAAAAAAAAAAGAGTTATATCCATATATTATCACATTAAATATTTCGTGGAATCATACGTGTGGAGCAAAAGTAGTCAAGAAAAGCAACCAAAAGCAAAAAGTGAATTGCCTGGTGATTATTTATCAAGAAATCACATCTGATTATTTCTCAACATCTCAACAGTGATTCTCTGGTGATTCCATCA
>CATOZR010000101.1:0-18469 GCA_954870605.1 Acer campestre
AAGCCACAGCGACAGTGATAATGGTTTGCACTGTTCTTCACTTCTATTATTCGTTACGTCCTCCAAACCTCCTTTAAACACAACCTTATACTCTCAAACACTCTCACGTCTCTAGGAAGTTTCAACATTAGTAAATTGTGTTTGGTAACTGATCGTGCCAAAACTGTGTTACATTTTGGCCTTCAGTATCATGTCATTTAGCTTGTTTTCGAGTGTATTAGGTGGTTTAATGTGTTTTGTTGAGCATGTGTAGGTTCATTCCATTTAATTGATGTTAAATCTTATTTTGGAAGAAAAGAAGTCAAAAGATGGAGAAAATGAGCAAATTGGAAGAACCATGGAAAGTTGATTTTCAGCCAGTGCAGAACAGCCAGATTTCGGGGCCTATATCTCTTAGCTATGATTGAATTGTGTGTCCTACTACCTATGAATTGAAAGCCCCAGAAGTCTAGTTTACGGTGCACTTTTCGGATCGCAATTTTGATGTTTCTAGAAGGAGTTATACCCATTTCCGTAACGGTGCGCGAGGTTGAGAAATTCTAGGTGGTCGCTGCCAAAGTCGCCACCTCGACAGCCAATGTTCCAGCGACCTTTTCAGCAGCCAGGGCAGTGATGTTCACCCCCAAAGTGGTCGCCACCACAACAGTGACTTTGACAGCGACCTATACTTGCCAGCTCAGCCCAATGACGAATTTCAGACCTAATTTTTGGGTAGCCATATATATATATCTTGTTTTCTTTGTTCTTGAGGACCACACATCAAATTTTCCACCCCTTTTCACACTCTCTTACCAACACCCATCACATTTCAAAACCCTAGATCCAAAAATCACCTCACCCAAATCCTTTCACCTTCCATCTTCTTCACTCATCCAAAAATCAACCAAGACTCCACCTTTTTACATTCTCCTACCATCTCCTTCACATATTCCCTTCATATAACCATTTTTCATCCATCTTTGGGAAGTTTTGCAAGCAAGAAGAAAAGGAGTCTCAAGAGGGAGCTCTCAAGACACATGAGTTTTCTCTACTCTCTTGTTTTCTTCTTTCTTTTTCCTTTGATGTGTAACTAATTTCTTAGCTAGGGGATTGATGTAACCACATTGGACTACTCTATATAATTAATTAGTCTACATTTTAATTCAATTCGAAATTAGTCTCTTTTACTTGATTATTTTGTGTTTGCCTACTACTCATATTATTTTGTGGCCTCAATTGATGTGGGTGTGTAGTGTAGATGATCGGACGATTTATATACCTATTTGAGGTCCCCATTTCCTATCGTTTGTTTTCGTTTTCGAGCATGTTTTTGTATATAATGGGTTTTGTGAGCCATGTGTAGGTACATATTCCCTACAATAAGGTTTTGAGCTTAAAGTCAAGTTTGGGAGGCGAAACCGAGCAAACAATGAGAATTGGAAGTCATTCAGAGTTGTCGTGGCCTCGCCGTTGACCCAAACCGCGGCGTGATTCATGGTCAAGCACGGCAAGCAAAACCATGTTTCCGTGGTGGATCCGCCGTTGAGCTAGAACGCGACACTGAGACCGCGACACTGGTCAACTCTGTTTTCCAAAGGTTGATGGGCTGAAATTATAAGATGTCCATACAGAACACCTATATTTCGGGGTCAACATCTCCCTCCTCATGTTGAAATGGGCTTCCTACCATATATTTTCGGAAAGCCCCGGAAGTCTTCTTTCCAGCGGTTTTTACGGATCGCAATTCCGGGCTTTCTAGAGGGAGTTATGGCCATTTCCGTAACGGTGCGCGAGGCTGGAAACATGACCGCAGCAGAGACGTGGTGCAAAACACCCAATTTTCGGGGGGCATATCTCCCTCCTCAGATCGAACCTCATTGAGATCTACATATATTCGGAAAGCCCCGGAAGTCTACTTTCCAAAGGTTTTTACGGAATACGATTCCGAGTTTTCTAGAGGGAGATATGTGCGTTTCCGTAACGATGCGCGAAGCTGCCCAGAATTTCCAAGTGGTGGTCGCTGCCAAGGTCGCCCCCTGACAGCGACTTTGGCAGCGACCTTTTTCAGCAGCAAGGGGCAGAGAAGTTCGCCCCCTAGCTGGTCGCCCCCTGACAGCGACTTTGGCAGCGACCTTCCGTTTCCAGCTTAGCGAATGGTCAGTTTTCAAGCTATTTCAGAAGGGCATTTTGGTCCTTTCATGCCCAGATCGTGCCCTAACTTTCCCAACCTATTTATACACCATTTTCAGCCCTCTCTTGACACCAAGAACCAGCCACCAAGAAGAAAAACACACCAGCTGCTGCACTTCATCTTCTTCACCAAATCAAGAGAGAGAGAAGCTTCCAAGCTCCCATGGAGGTTCTCCTCCATGGGAAGCTCACCACCACCACTTTCTACACATCCTCCACAACATTTGGGAGTAGATTGCAAGGAGAAAGGAGAGGTCTTGGACCAATTTCAAGCTAGGAATTCATGGAGAACTTGGAGGGATTTCTCCAAGGGTTGTCTCCTTTAAACTCTTCTCTTTGTATTTCTTGTTTTCTCTTATGTGTAATCCCCACTTGGGAAATATTGTAAACCTTATTTGTGCTCAATATATGTTGGTTGTTTTTATATCCATTTGGGTTTTGATTTATTCTTGTTATTATTGCATAATCTCTTATCTTGATATGCATATGTGTGGAGATTGGAAATTGATATGTGTTCATGGATGGGATTATGAGTAGATTAACTTAAATTTAGGAGTAGTTGTAATCAAATATCCTATTTGTGTATATATGTCTTTGGAAGGTTGAAATGCCTTGTTTTGATGGGTTTGAGTGTATGTGGGTTAGGATTGTACCTCCATGGATGACCTTCCGGGTATAGTCTTAATCACTTAGCTCTAAAGAGTGGATGAAACTTGTTTTATGCATGACCGTGCTAGAATAGGTTTTGGCTTATGTTCATATGCTTAATGGTAGGGACTTGAGGCACAATTGCTCTAGCCATGACCTTTGGGGAGTGATTTGTGTCTCGAATCCCTTAATTGAGATTACAAGCACAATTGCTCTAGCCATGACCTTTGGGGAGTGATTTGTGTTTGTGAATCTCTTAATTGAGAGAATAGGCCCATAACTTCAATTGGATGAACTTAATGTCTAACAATCAACTAGGTGTGCACTTGTAGTTGGTGAACTAATAAGTACCTTGTGTGATCATTATCATGCATCTCTCCAAACCACAATTTTATTATTTGTCTCTTTAAACACCATTCTCACCATTTCATATTCTCTTTGTTTTTATTTGCATTCTTTTATTTACATTTCCACACACATCATTCTCATCACATCCGCATTCTATTTAAATGCTTTCAATAAACACTAGAACTCGAGACGGTCGACGGATCACACCTCCCTGTGGACAATACCCTTGCTTGTTGCTATACTAGTCTCTAGTCACTTGCACTAACAAGGTGAACTTGAAATATAAATTTTTTGACACGCAAAACGATGCTTGTCAGTAGACTATTTATGAATTGGGTTTTGGTGTGAATGACCTTTCCACCTTAATATTAATTATAAGCTTAGTAATTGAGAAAGATAATATATGCATGGCCTTGCTATGTTGTCTTGGCTTAGAGTTTATGAAAACATTTGGTGATGACCATTGCTTGTTACATGGCCTTGAGGGAGTAATGGGAAGAACCTAGTCCTTAATTGTGTAGTCTTAAACAAACCCTAAATTCGGATTGAAGTACTTAACGAGACTAAGTAAGAACATAGAGTGGTCTAAGAAGGTTGCATTGATTCCCTAGTGCTTTCTCCATATCATTTCACTACTTTTGTGTTCATTGTTGTGTTTAGCTTAGTTTTTAGTTGCAAGATTACATTTTTATTCTCAATTTTGCATCTTTAGTTTCAAGTTTGCATTTTTATTCATCAAGGTTGCATTTTTACTTTAAAAGTTTACATTTTAAAGTATTTTCAAGAAACCAAATCATTTTCCAAACCCCAAAGCATTATGCAATTTATTTTTCACGCACTTAGAGTAGGTTTTTCCTTGGCTAATTAGTTTTCAACCTATTGAATCACTAATCTCAGTGAACGAACTTGATTTAAATTGAAAGTAACATCTTTACTGCATCAGTAACCATTGGAATATTCAAGCCATATCCAACACAATCTTTATCTTTCCTTTTCTGCAGCTCAAGAAAACTCTCCATCCACACGAAATCCACCTTCATCTCCTCTTCAACCAATTTAATCATACAATAACTATTCTCAAGCACAACCTTAACATCACAAGAGATTGATTTACTATCAGGTATTAAGAACAAGATTCTCCCTCTATCAAACCGATTTCTCAGCACCAAATCTCCTTTAACAATGAGAGGTTATCCTATCATCCACCCCAATTTCTTAAAAAAAATCATGGTTCCAAAGATGCAAAGGAATCCCAGAGCAAAGGATCCAAGCAACTTTAGACTTAGGAATCAACCACTCTGACCAGTTTACCATAGATGAAAAACAAACATCCCATAAAAAACGGCTCATGATGAATTCTTCTTTCTCAATATCCGAATTGAAAGACCATATCACAAGAGATTGATTTACTATCAGCTATTAAGAACAAGATTCTCCCTCTATCAAATCGATTTCTCAACACCAAATCTTCTTTAACAATGAGAGGTTATCCTATCTTCCGCCCTAATTTCTTGAAAAAATCATGGTTCCAAAGATGCAAAGGAATCCCATAGCAAAGGATCCAAGTAACTCTAGACTTAGGAATCAACCACTCTGACCAGTTTACCATAGATGAAAAATAGTCATCCCATAAAAAATGACTCATGATGAATTCTTCTTTCTTAATATCCGAATCAAAAGACCATAAAATGCATTTATCTCTGACATAAGAAGAAGAGAACTTCATATATCTCGAAAACTTACTGAGAAATCCTACTGTGCAATTTTTGAGCCAAACTTGGTCTACCTCCCGTTGCTTCCATTCCATGGAAAGAACTCCCTCTGTTTCCCCTGCTTCTTCTGTTTTCGTTTGCTTTCCGATCACAGCATCATCATAACTCTTGCCTCCTTTATATCCATTCTCGACCTTGGGCAAAAACACATCACCCAGCCCATTTTGAGCCTTAGACACCACTGATTTTCGCCTATTCAATCCAAACTACGCCATATTGGCGCTCACCAGATAATCAAAAACAACCATCACATTCACCCTCTTTGATACCGCGTTTGCTTCCTCCACCATTTTGAAACGCACAAACCCAAACCTTGTCCTTCGAAAGCTCTTTTTCGAGGAGAGGTACACATCCCTCACATTTCCAAAAGACTTGTAAAACCTCCACAACTCTCTCAAACCTAAACTAGGACTCAGATTATAATAAAAATTGATACTAGTCCGACCCTGAAATCTTCCCTCGACACCCAGCTGTTAATCTTCACCTGATTCCTTTCACGGCCAAAGGAATCAGGCCATCTCTCTCTAACTTTCTCTCTTTCCTTTTCTCTCATTTTTGGTATCAAATTCAACACTATTACACCTTACATGCATGCAAGGCCATGGCACCTTGAAAAATTGACGGATTTTGAAAAACATTTACCAGGCAAAGAATTTTCCTCCTACATAAGCAATGAATCAAACAAATCAAAAAGTATTATGTACTGAAAAAAAAAACACCAACTACTTTTGTATATATAAACTAGTGTTATTAGAAATATTATAATAGATTCTGACCGTAAATTTCTCACTCGTGCCTATAAAATGAATATGATAAGACTTAAACCTCCCACAACTAATGTAGAATAAGAGGTGTATTAATTACCACATGTACTAAGAGAAGATGGTGCCTATAAAAATTTATTTAAGAGTGTAATAATCTTAATTTTTTTTTTTTTTTTTTTGGTATCGAGGATCCCGAACTTCATTCAGGCACCCATCAATTTGTCCTCCCCAACTGCATAACACACCCATGGCCAATTTACTGGTTCTAATGGTCTATTTGTTGGTTGTTGTGGAGTAGGACAGATGAGAAACCCCGGCCCACATCGGGGTGTATTCAATTTCAAAAGACTTTTAAAGACTTCTTTTTAAGTAGATGACTTTTACAGATTTTATGGACTTTTATAGACTTTATAAGATTATGAAAAACTTTTATAGATTTTTATTTAAAAGACTTTCATATACTTTTATTTCAAAAGACTTTCATATACTTTCATTTTAAAAGACATTTATAGACATTTATAAACTTTCATTGACTTTTAAATATAATGTATACTTTGTTTTAGCAAAATTATATATATTTATCATATTAATAAAAATATTTTTTCAAAGTAATAAAAAAAAACATCATCTTTAATTAAACTTGACAAAAGCATTCATGTCTATATATGTGATTTAAAAAAAAATTTATTATTATTTTTTATTATATTTTGCAGTATAAAGACATTATGCTCCTTTTTTTTTTTAATAATTAGTCAAAATTTTATTTGTTTTTTATAATTAGTCAAAATATTATAAATTTTCTTTTAGAATAAATGTAGCAAACCGATAATAATATTAACGTTTACATGTCTCTACGAAAGTATGATAATGAGTATAAAAAATCTACCAAAAATTCATTCGAGTTACTAAAGATAAAGCATAAAAACCGCACATAATTGTTAAATAAGACCCATGCCTAAAAGTGAGTAGTTTGATATTGATCACAATTACATAGAGTCACGTTCATACGTGACTTTGATTATGATATATTGGCATGATTATGTAGTGATTTTTGTCTTTTATTATTTTTATTTTACATAAATGAAGTTCATTTAATTTGTTTTATTGTTGTTTGGTTGCTTTGAAAATATAAGTAAAAAAAAAAAGATGAAATCTCTCGTCATTAATTGGATAGCTGATGAAGAGTTGTTATATATATATATATATATATTTTTTTGTAGATCGTTAATGTTTTTATGTTTTTTTTTTTTTTAAATTTTTTTAATGAAATTTGTTATGGATGAGTGCTTTTATTTGAAAATAGAACATATGTTTGGTGGTTGATATTTTTCAAAGAGTTTTATGTTTTTCTTCTAAAGTGACTTTCTATTTTTTTTTTTTTTTTATAAAGTCATTCAAAGTCTTTGGTAGGAATGAAAAACAAATTGTGAGATTTATTATAACTAAAAGTCATTAAAAGTTATTGACATTTTAAAGTAGTTAAAAGTCATTAAGATTTTGAATACCTCTTAATTTTTATAGACTATTAAAAAGTTTTGATATAAAAAGTCTTAATTGAATACCACATGACTTTATAGAGTCATTAAAAGTCTATATTGAATACACTTAAACTTTTTAATTTCTTAAAAGTCATTAAAAGTCTTTCAAAATCCTAATTGAATACACCCCCCGAAGAGAAGATGGTGCTTATAAAAATTTATTTAAGAGTGTAATAATCTTTAAAAAAAAAAAATTGGTATCGAGGATCCCGGACTTCGTCCAAGCATCCATCAGTCTGTCCTCCCCAACTGCATGACACACCCATGGTCAATTTGCTAGTTCTGACGGTTTATTTGTTGGTTGTTGTAGAGTAGGACATATGAGAAACCCCGACCCATACCCCCCTGCTATACAAAGATGCAAGCGGGTAAATCAAAACTCACCTTCACCTGAGTAGGATTCGAACTACTGAGCTAGGAGTTACCCATGTCCCAAGCCTTTCATTTCAGCAACTGAGCTAGTGCTCTGATAACTGGCCACAATGTAACACTTGATCATGACATATATAATCTTGTTCATTAATTTGTTTAGGAGGGCTTCGGAGTTGGGGCTGGTGAGCGGAGTGGTGTTTGGGGATAATGCGGTTCACTTGACGCACTTGCAATTTGCCGATGACACTATTCTATTCCTTAGGCCCTATGTGAACATTATCTGTAATGCTAGGAGAATCCTAAGATGCTGTGAGATGGCTTCAGGGCTTCAAATTAATTTCCATAAGTCTTGTGTGGTAAAGGTGGGAAAAAAGTGTGCAACTCCAGTAGATTGGGAGAAGGTTTTCAGGTGCAAAAGTGCAAACCTTCCTATCACGTATCTCGGTTATCCGTTAGGGGCAAGACCTCGCTGTAAAGATTTTTGGAACGGTCTTGTGAGTCGGGTTCAAAGTAGGCTTGCGCCATGGAAGAAAAAAATTTTAAGCAAAGGAGGTCGCCTAATCCTTATAAAATCAGTCATTGCTAGCATTCCGAACTACTTCTTGTCTGTCTTTAATTTGCCTATGGGTGTGGCTAATGAATTAGAAAGGATTCAAAGGTCTTTCTTCTGGGGGGACGAGTCGACAAAGAAGAGAATTCATGCTGTGGATTGGGTTTCGATGTGCAAAAGCAAGAAAAATGGTGGTTTGGGTATTGGGAGGATGAAGGACAAAAATAGAAGTTTGCTTGCCAAATGGGTGTGGAAATTTGGCAATGAGGAGTTGAGTCTGTGGAGGAGGGTGATTTGCACGAAGTATGGGGTTCGGAGGGACGTGTTAGGTTGGAATTGGTGCTGCTCAGGTTCGGGTAAGGCTTCCTTTTTTGTCCAAGCAGTCAACAAGCTCTTTCTTCATGGTGAGGCTTCGAAGGAAATTCTTAGGACTGGATTGAGAAAGGTGTTAGGGGATGGCAGGAGGTTGAACTTCTGGAGAGATTTGGGCAGCGAAGAAATGGTTCTTATGAATGCCTTTCCCAGAATTTTTGCCATCTCTTCTAAAAAGAATGGCCCGGTCTTGGATTTTGGGTCTTGGCAAGGTCAAAGATGGGTTTGGAATGTTCCGATGAGGAGGCAATTGTTTGATTGGGAGTTAGATCAATGGAATACTTTCGTTCTTAGGATTGATCAATTCAAACCGCGTAGACTCCTTGAGGATAGGGTTGCTTGGTCGTTTGATCCCAAAGGCTTGTTTTCGGTGAGGTCTTTTAGAAATAATCTGGAGGAATTAGGTATGGCTGCCGAAAAGGTTGATTCTTTTAAGGTTTGGCAAGGGATTTGTCCTCCCAAGATTGAGGTTTTTACTTGGCAATTGCTTAAAGGGAGAACCATGGTAAGAAAAGATCTGTCTAGTTTTGGGGTCTGCCTAAACTCCTCTCAGGTGTGCCCGATGTGTAATCTTTATGAAGAAACGGTGGATCACTTGTTTCTTCACTGCTGCTGGGCATCTGAAATTTGGGGCAGGTGCATGGAGTGGTGGGGAGTTCACTATTGTGCTAACAATTTGATCGGACCATATTTACACCTATTTGAGGTCCCCATTTCCTATCGTTTGTACTCGTTTTCGAGCGTATTTTTGTATATAATGTGTTTTGTGAGCTTTTTGTAGGTTATTCACCATAAATAAGGTTTTTGAGCTAAATTGATGAGTTTTGGAAGTTAAAAGGGCTGAAACGGAAATGGCCCGTGCAGAACACCAAACTTTCGGGGACCATATCTCTCTCCTCAAATTGAATTAGATTTCGTGCCAACTATTTTAGGAAAGCCCCGGCTGTCTTCTTTCCAATGGTTTTTACAGAACATGATTCCGATGTCTTTAGAGGAAGTTATGCCCATTTCCGTGACAGTGCGCGATGCTGAAAACCACTGAAGAACAAGAAGCGCCCTACGTAGAGCGCCCACGTAGGGCGCCCACAAGATCAAAGAAATGGCGCCCTACAGGCGCCCTACAGAAGCGCCCTACGTAGGGCGCCCACAGTGCCACATCACTCTTTTTACTCGATTTTTGTGCCCTAATTCCACACACTATATATTCTTCCCTTCAGCTCATTTCTAAACACCTCTACCACGACCCTTGAAGTTCCAAACACCCCATTTTCACTCCAAACCTCCCAAGAACACATTTTTAACTCAAATCCTTCACCAAATCACTCAACTCCTCCATCAATCCACCATCTAAACACAAATCCCTCTTCACCACTTCATTCCTTCACATCCATCTACCATAAAAATCCCATCTTGGAGCTAAAGGAGTCAATGGGAGAAGAACCTAAGTACATCCAAGCAAGAGAGGAGGAGATCTTCATCATAGTTTCTTCTAATCCTTTCTCTCTTTGTTTTTACTTGTTCTTAATCATGACTTGTACTCATTTCATATATTTTGTAGTCTTTACTTGTAATATGAACTAAATCCATCTTGGCTAAGGCCAAGATGAGACCTTTTCCATGAATTGATAGTAAAGGCCACCTTTTTATCTTCATTGCTTGTGTTATGTATGTGCATTTCAATTGCTTAATGCTTCTAGGTGTCTAGCTAACACTTGGTTGATGTTTGGTTGTTGTGTGAAGTACCGAGAGGAGAAGCACACAACGTGCTCGACGAAATGCCCGATACAAGTCTAGTAAGATAGAAATATGCGATGCTAGCTTGTAGGATTCCATTTGTGTGCCATTATGCTTCATGAATTTGTGTGTAGTTCGGATAACCATTGAGAAATAGGTTATTGGTGCATATGAATGTTGTCTTTATCACTTGAGAGAGGTTAGAGACTAATTAAGGGCATACGAATCTACATAATCACTTGCATACTTTACTTATATGGTGTGCCTAAAATTGTTAAGGATTGGATGGGTGGAGTCTTGGTCTTAGCCTAATTTCTCATACGAATTACAATCATTTGCTTATGTGTGGCTTAGCTTTATTTACTTACATTGTCTTGTTTCATTGGTTGCATTAGTGGTAGTTTAATCTAGTTAATTTGAGTAGTGTAATTTTATTATCAAATTTGGCTTGTCTAAATAGTAACCAAATCAATCAATTGTGGTAATCGATTTCATCAATCATCGTGGAACGAATCTTATTCACCATTGTACTACTCTTTCGGCTCCGTGCTATTGCGGGTGCTCGTTTATAGAGTGGTCAATTTTTGGCGTCGCTGCCGGGGATTGAGCGGTTTATTGATATCACTACTAGTTGGTTTATTACTAATTTGGATTTTTCTTCTTTGTGTTTTTAGGCGGTTGCTCTTGTATGCATCATAGTACAAGGAGCAACGATTTACAGGACTTGCGTTTTGATCCGGATATAGAAACAACGGCTAGAAGAAATCGACGTGAAGCAAGGTTGAGAAGAACGGAGATGGGTGATCGGAATGCACAATTAGAACACATTGGTTTGCCTCCTGTGGCAAATCAAAATGAAGGGGAATTGCATCATGAGGAGATTCCGGTTCAAGAGGGTTTGCCTCATGTTGGAGATGAGCGTACCCTACGGGATTATACAATGCCGAGAGTCGAGCATAATATGTCATCTATCCGCCGACCAACAATTGCGGCAAATTCCTTTGAGATTAAGCCTGGGGTGATTCAGATGATTGCCACCACATGTATGTTCAATGGGTTGGCAAATGATGATCCAAATTTGCACCTTCAGAATTTCAACGAGATTTGTGACACCTTTAGGTACAATGGGATTCCCGATGATTTCATCAAGTTAAAGTTGTTCCCATTTTCCTTGGGGAATGATGCAAAGATATGGTTGAACACCCAACCACCAAACTCAATCACTACCTTTAATCAGTTGGCCCAAGCATTCCTGAATAGATACTTTCCACCAGGGAAGGCGGCCCGCCTTAGGAACGAGATCCTTTCTTTTCAATAATATGAGAATGAGAGTATCCACGAGGCATGGGAGAGATTCAAGGAGCTTCAAAGGAGATGCCCTCACAATGGCCTTGCAAGGTGGCAAACTTTGCAAGCTTTCTACCAAGGAATCACGGTGTCAACAAGGAATTTGGTGGATGCGGCCGCGGGAGGTTCCTTAATGAGCAAGTCAATGGATGCGGCTCATGATCTCCTAGAAGAAATGACACTTAACAATAGTCAGTGGGGAACCCAGAGGCAAGTGCCAAAGAAGACTCCGGGTGTGCTAGAAATAGATGAGTTGACGAGTGTGAAGGCTCAAATGGCGGCACTTCAAAATCAAATGAACAAGTTGAGTGCGGGACCTAGCAATGCACAAGTAGCCCAATGTGAGTGGTGCTTGGGGCCACACTCTAGCATGGACTGCCAAGTTGGAAACCCATTCGCTTCAAGCTCATCCGAACAAGTGTCCTTCGTGAACAACTACCGGAACTACCAAAACCAACCCCAACAACATGCCAACCAAAATCCCATCTTCCATCCCTACTCAAACACATACCACCCTTCATGGAAAAACAACCAACTCCACCAACCCCAACATCCACAAAACCTCAACCAAAGACAACCCCCCGGATTCCAACAACCTCACCAACAAAACTACCCAAACCCACCCGCCAACAATCAAGTGGAGAGAAAAGCTAGTCTAGAAGAGATGTTCTCCAAAATGATGGGAAAGTTAGACACAAGGATGGAGACCCAAGACCTAGCTTTGAGAAAGCTTGATACAAAGATTGACCAACTTGCTCAACACTCTCAAGCCGCAATTCAAAATCTCGAGACACAAGTTGGCCAATTAGCTAGAGGGGCTCAAGCTCGCCAACAAGGGACATTGCCGAGTGATACGGTGATCAATCCCAAGGAGCAATGCAAGGCAATTTTTTTGAGAAGTGGTAGAACGGTTGAGCAACCGGAGAAAGTTGACAATAAGAAGGAAGAGGTAGTGGAAGACGAAGTGGTTGAAGAGGAGGTTGAAGAGGAAGAGCCTATGGAGGAGGACAAGGTGGAGGATAGCCCACCCAAGCCATCTTGTGATGCACTACCACCCCCGCCACAAGTCAAGGCATACGTGCCTTCAATTCCATACCCCCAAAGGTTGAAGAAACACAAGGATGCCCATCAATTTGCAAAATTCTTGGAAGTGTTTAAGAAGCTCCACATCAACATACCATTTGCCGAAGCCCTAGCACAAATGCCCACTTATGTCAAGTTCTTGAAGGACTTACTCTCCAACAAAAGGAAGCTTGAAGAGTTTGAAACGGTGGCACTAACGGAGGAATGTAGTGATATTTTGCAAAACAAGCTCCCTCCAAAGTTGAAGGACCCGGGGAAATTCACAATCCCATGCACAATTGGTCATGTGGAGTTTGGTAGCGCTTTAATAGACTCAGGAGCGAGTATAAATTTGATGCCATACTCGGTTTTCAAAAAGCTAGGAATGGGTGAAGTGAAGCCTACAAGAGTGACTCTTCAATTAGCGGATCGATCTATCAAGCACCCACATGGAGTTTTAGAAGATGTCTTGATGAAAGTGGGTAAATTCTACTTCCCGGTTGACTTTGTGATCTTAGAAATGGAGGAAGATTTTGAGGTTCCATTGATTCTTGGGAGGCCATTCTTGAAAACTAGTGGAGCATTGGTTGATCACAAAGAGGATAAGTTGACATTAAGGGTTGGAGATGACAAGGTTATGTTTGACATGTTCAAGGTGGATAAGAATCCTTCACTTCCCCAAACATGTTTGATAGTTGAGGTTGTTGATCCTCCCATAGGGAAAATTTTTAGAAGTGGCACTCTGAAAGAGCCGCATAATTCTTGTGTAGTTCATGATACTCCAAGAAAGAAGATGAAAGGTGTCCACAGACTGGGCTCTCATGGAGTTATGAGCAAAACCCAAGTGACTCCCCCGGATAAAATTGAGAAGAAATTGGACAAAAGGGATAAAAGGAAGAAATCATGCATGGTGGACCAAACTAGATTAGTGAATGGATTTTGTGTGATGATGTTCTATTCCTCACATAAGTTGAGAAAGGAAGGTGGTGATGATATTGCACCAACTGTTGATCCAGATTGATGAGAGGAGCGAAATGCGTCTAGCCGAGACGTTAAACCAAGCGCTTGGTGGGAGGCAACCCACCTAGGTAACTCTTCTAATTTTAAGCTATTTTTGTTTTATTGTAATTTTGTCTTTGTTGAGTCTTATTTTTCTTGCTTAGATTAAGTGTGTGGCGTTGTATTGTGCCTAGTTTTTAGGTTTGCAGCGTGCTTGTTTTGGGTTGCATTTTGGCTTCCCTCCCGCTTCTAAACTTTCATTGTCCGATTTTTCTTTATGTGCAAACATTGAGGACAATGTTTCGTTTAGGTTTGGGGGTGCGGCCAATTAGTGACCAATTTTGGGTTTTATGTATGGTTTGCATGATTGGCTTGGGTGCTAAATGATAAATTTTTTTCCTTTGCATGATTTTGTGGGTTTAGAGCCAAATTTTGTCATTTTTTCTACCATTTTAGAGCCAAAAAGCTTGAGCAGTAAGGGCTGCTTGTTGAGATGCCTTTGGGGTGAGCCATTGTAGGCACTTTTGTTGCCATGCGTTATTAGGGAGGCCGTGGTGGTCAAAGCTACACCACATTGCTTGCACACATCCTACCGGACTCAAAATGTGTTTTAGTGAATGAGGTAGCGCGCTTGAGATGTTTAGATCATTAGTGGAGGCTACCCATGTGAGCTTCATTGCCCAAATATTGCGTACACAAGAGTGATTTTTATTTATATACTCTAAACACTCATCATGTAGATATTAGGCATAATAATAATAAAAAGAACCTCTTTTCATTGCATTGAGCATTAAAGAGCTTATCTTAAGCATTTGTGCATCGCGTGTTGTCCCTTGTTGGCTTGTTTGACTCATACCTTTAGAGATGACGTAGGCAATGTGTGTTAGTCACTCAAAATGACCCAAACACATCCTTAAGCCTTGTGTGTGTGCTCAATATTCCAAAGAATGTAGACCTTCACACTAAACTCTATAACCATATCCACCCATGTACATGTTCACCAAATCAAACCCAAACTCTAAACCATCCCATAGTTAATGATCATGAGAGCATGAAAAGTGAAGCCAAAAAGAAAATATATCTAAGTAGCGTGTATATAGGCCATTATTCATTATTCATACCTTATTATTCATACCTTTTTATCTTCAAAAAAAAAAAAAAAAAAAAAAAAAAAAAAAAAGGGACATGTTAAGCAACTACAAATTGTACAAAATTCTTGTAGTCAATAAATTGCCTAGACGCTAAAAAGGAACTCCAATGTGCATCAAGTAGAAACCTCATGATCATTAGCTCACCAATAATTCCATATCCTCCTAACCCTTCCATCACCATCCAACTTCACTTGCACTTAAAACGAAGTCCTAATTGATCTTTAGGAAGGGTCTAACTTGAAAACAAGGGTGTTCTTAATGCTTGATTCCGTTCTTGAGGTTCATTTGCATGAAAGTTTGAGCGTTCTTGATAACTTTTCATATGCGTTTTAATTTTGAAAATTCTTTGTGCATAAGCTCCAACTCGCATATGTTTGATGAGTGAGCCTAGGTTCGGTGTGGTAAAATAATGAGAGAAACCAAGAGAGGCTTAGAGTCAAAGCGAAATGTTATCTAATGACTCTTGTGTGCGTTGCTTTTGATGCTAAATTCACTAAGAAGTCCGGAATTGCAATCATTAGTGTTGTAGCACCTTGGCTATCACACCTCTAGATTGCACTCAATGATCTTGGCATGCTTGTGCCTACTTTTTGGTTCTCCCAATGTTGCATCTCATCTTTAGTTGGCTCGGTAGAAAACACGTTTGTGGGTACCGTTCTGTAGGCCCTCACGAGACTTCACTCGTCCACTAGGGATCGCCTAGGGGTTTAAAAGGCTTGTGGCACGTGCCAAGTGTCACCGTGTCACCTACGGAAGTGGTGTTTTCTTTTCTTTATTTTGATTTATTTTAGTTTTGCTTGTTTTGGTTTTGCTCGGGGACGAGCAAAAGATAGGTTTGGGGGTATTGATCGGACCATATTTACACCTATTTGAGGTCCCCATTTCCTATCGTTTGTACTCGTTTTCGAGCGTATTTTTGTATATAATGTGTTTTGTGAGCTTTTTGTAGGTTATTCACCATAAATAAGGTTTTTGAGCTAAATTGATGAGTTTTGGAAGTTAAAAGGGCTGAAACGGAAATGGCCCGTGCAGAACACCAAACTTTCAAGGCCCATATCTCTCTCCTCAAATTGAATTAGATTTCGTGCCACCTATTTTGGGAAAGCCCCGGCTGTCTTCTTTCCAATGGTTTTTACAGAACACGATTCCGATGTCTCTAGAGGAAGTTATGCCCATTTCCGTGACAGTGCGCGATGCTGAAAACCACTGAAGAACAAGAAGCGCCCTACGTAGAGCGCCCACGTAGGGCGCCCACAAGATCAAAGAAATGGCGCCCTACAAGCGCCCTACAGAAGCGCCCTACGTAGGGCGCCCACAGTGCCACATCACTCTTTTTACTCGATTTTTGTGCCCTAATTCCACACACTATATATTCTTCCCTTCAGCTCATTTCTAAACACCTCTACCACGACCCTTGAAGTTCCAAACACCCCATTTTCACTCCAAACCTCCCAAGAACACATTTTTAACTCAAATCCTTCACCAAATCACTCAACTCCTCCATCAATCCACCATCTAAACACAAATCCCTCTTCACCACTTCTTTCCTTCACATCCATCTACCATAAAAATCCCATCTTGGAGCTAAAGGAGTCAAGGAGAGAAGAACCTAAGTACATCCAAGCAAGAGAGGAGGAGATCTTCATCATAGTTTCTTCTAATCCTTTCTCTCTTTGTTTTTACTT
The DNA here is from genome assembly GCA_954870605.1 of Acer campestre. Classification (NCBI taxonomy): domain Eukaryota; kingdom Viridiplantae; phylum Streptophyta; class Magnoliopsida; order Sapindales; family Sapindaceae; genus Acer; species Acer campestre. Next base: position 16,512 of record CATOZR010000101.1, read on the forward strand.
GTTCTTAATCATGACTTGTACTCATTTCATATATTTTGTAGTCTTTACTTGTAATATGAACTAAATCCATCTTGGCTAAGGCCAAGATGAGACCTTTTCCATGAATTGATAGTAAAGGCCACCTTTTTATCTTCACTGCTTGTGTTATGTATGTGCATTTCAATTGCTTAATGCTTCTAGGTGTCTAGCTAACACTTGGTTGATGTTTGGTTGTTGTGTGAAGTACCGAGAGGAGAAGCACACAACGTGCTCGACGAAATGCCCGATACAAGTCTAGTAAGATAGAAATATGCGATGCTAGCTTGTAGGATTCCATTTGTGTGCCATTATGCTTAATGAATTTGTGTATAGTTCGGATAACTATTGAGAAATAGGTTATTGGTGCATATGAATGTTGTCTTTATCACTTGAGAGAGGTTAGAGACTAATTAAGGGCATACGAATCTACATAATCACTTGCATACTTTACTTATATGGTGTGCCTAAAATTGTTAAGGATTGGATGGGTGGAGTCTTGGTCTTAGCCTAATTTCTCATACGAATTACAATCATTTGCTTGTGTGTGGCTTAGCTTTATTTACTTACATTGTCTTGTTTCATTGGTTGCATTAGTGGTAGTTTAATCTAGTTAATTTGAGTAGTGTAATTTTATTATCAAATTTGGCTTGTCTAAATAGTAACCAAATCAATCAATTGTGGTAATCGATTTCATCAATCATCGTGGAACGAATCTTATTCACCATTGTACTACTCTTTCGGCTCCGTGCTATTGCGGGTGCTCGTTTATAGAGTGGTCACAATTCCTTAGTTGAATGGGCTCTTGGTTGGTTTGGCCTTTGTCCGAAAATCAGCCAGACTAGAGCTTGGAACACTCTATTTTTTGCCACTGTCTGGTCAATTTGGGATGCTAGGAACCAGTTGGTTTTTAGGAATTCTGATCAGGGTGTCTCTCAAGTTGTTGACATGATTAAAATTAGAGTTGTTTGGTGGTTTAAAAACCATGCGGAAGGGTGCTCGGATTCGGTCTCTGCTATGCTTCAGAATGTTGCTGAAAGATGTGTTGTTTGTAAGCATGTTAAGGCTGTTAGGAAGAATGATTGGACTCCTCCTTCCCATGGGGCTTTGAAGTTTAATGTTGATGGTTTGGCTCTAGGTAACCCTGGGTCTGCTGGGATTGGCGGTGTTTTGCGTGATCACTACGGTAAGGTTTTGGGCTCTTTCTCTAGGAATATTGGTACGAATGATGCCATTACTGCCGAGATTTTAGCTATCCTTCAAGCGTGCGAGCTGTGTGTTGGTTCTTCGGTCATGTTTGGCAAGGATATCTCCATCATAAGTGACTCTAAGACGGCTGTGGAATGGATTAATGGCTCAGGTTTTGGGAGCTTGAATCATGTGAATTATATTTATGATATCCGTTCTTTTCTGAGTGGTTTAGGCAGAACGATTGTTGTCTTCAATCCTAGGTCTTCTAATTGTTTTGCGGACTCATTGGCTAAGAAAGGTTCTAAGGCGGAGGGTGACTGGATTCAGTGGGAGATGGTCTGATGGGTTGCTGTGGTGGTTCGTGGCGTTGTTTTCTGCTGGCTGGGGCTCGTCTTTGTTTTGTTCTTTTGTTTTTCCCCTTTTTATGTTTTTGTTTTGTTTCTTGTCCTACTTTGTGCGCCTGTTTTGGCCTGTTGTGTTGTGGTTCCTGTGCGTGGGTGTGCCTCTTGATCTTGGTGTTTGCCTTTCTGTTTTGTTGGGTGAGGGGTGTCCCCTTCCCTGTTTGGGGGCTGTTTGTGTGGTGCCTTCTGAGCTTTTTGCTGTTCAAAAAAAAAAAAAAAAATTAATTTGTTTTCTTGTTTATATGCACTTAATTAATTATGTCATAATGCCTTCTAGTTTTAAATAACTTTACATCAATAACATTGCTGTTCAAAAAAAAAAAAAAAAAAACTTTACATGATATATTAGTA